>PVJA010008075.1:10235-65980 GCA_004027025.1 Myocastor coypus
TTTTTTTTTTTTTTTTTTTTTTTTTTTTTTTTTTTTTTTTTTTTTTTTTTTTTGCCAAACAACCATGATTTCTGTAGAAATGGATAGAATCAGTCACTGTGTTCTATTGTGGTCTGATTTTGATAATCTTGGAACAACTGAAAACAGACTTCCTAAAAAGAAAAAAAAAAAAAAAAATCCCGCCGCCTCTGCATTTTAAGTACTGGAAGGTGTACCTGTGGGATCGTTGAGGTTTGTGTGAAAGATGGAAAGCCCAGGCTTCGGAGTGGGCTGCTGACACAGCGGGGACACCAGGCACAGCGAAGGGAGCCTGCGCAGGGTTTAGGGCCAGGATGCAGAAATTAATAATCCACTTATTATTTAGAACAGCCAATGACCACAGGCTGCTGGCAAGAGGTTCAGCAATTATCTGATTAACTGCTAATATTACACCAAGAAACCCCTTCAAGACTGCCCTTTTTTTGCTAAGTGCCCCAGAATGGTGAGATGTTGCTATTTTGTGGAAAAAGCTGAGCCGCAGGTAGGTGGGTCGTACTGGGACCCTGGTGGGCCGTCGCTCTTTCAAAGTTGGAAGCAAATTGCCCTTTTTGCTGCAGTTATAACTCTTCTTGGAAATATCAGCTTCTCTATAGCACCATAACTCAAATTTAATATGAGAGCTGAAGTTGTTTTCTTTTTCATGGCGAGTTCTTGCTTAGAAGCAGGGAGCTAGGTATCTATCTTTTCAGTGGGAACTTAGAAAAGCACTTTGCATCTCTCTCTGGTGACATGCAAACTATGCAGGGCTGAAAGATATTTACCTGTGTGTACCAAGTTCATCAGCTTCTGCTGGCTGATAGAGCTAGTCTTAAGAAATTGCCCTCATTTTAAAGCCAAATGCCACTACTGTGGTGCACAGTTCCTTATTTATCCACACCCCCGCTCTCAGTTAAGATACTGATCTCTTCCCTCATTAAAAGTGTGCAAAGCGCGTGCTATCTGCAGAGGAGAACTTGATTAAATTCATCAAGACTAAAGTGTGTGGGGTGATAATAAGCTACCTTTCCAACATTTAAAAATAAACCAAACTTAATTGTGCAAAAATAAATGTTAAAGTACTTATTTCTAACTGGCAATGATAACTCAAATTATAATCCACATTATCCATGCCTTCTGTTGTGCTCCTGATGATTTAGGGATCTGGAGGATGTCTGTTATAATTTTGTAAAGCCATTTTCTATTTCTACTGATAGCATCCAACACAGCGAGCATTCTCAGCAAATCCTAGTCTACCCTTCACTTCCTAACTATAAAGTTTGCCTACTCTCTTTTCTAATCAGTGGGGAGAAATTGACTTCTCAAATGCAAATATTTGATGTAATTTATCAGTAGGATAATCACTGAAGGTAGTATCAGGCAAAGGTTAACCAAAAGAATAGATAGTCACTTAATAAACCTTTTACTTTGTCACAGTTCATGAAGCAGAGGTGCCCCGACATCAAAGACATTTTGTAGCTGAAAAGGTATTTAAATGAGAAAATCAAATCCTATGTAGAAGTATAACAATAACTTTATTTCCTTACCTGGCTAATAGACAGTTTTTTTTAAATGAAAGTATCAATTATACTATAGCTAAAAAGTAAATTATTCTGATGCTTTAGGTATAAAATGCCCTCCAAAGTCACAGGAGTTTGGAAGGTCTTTGGACCATGGGGCTAGATCATTCTGCTAAGGAATCCCTTATAGAATGTGCTCTTGGGAAGCAGGGGCTGGGCAGAGGAGGTAGATCCTGGGGACAGGACCTGGAGGTGTGTGTCCTAGGCTCTTCCTGCCTCTTCTTCTGCTTCCTGGAAGCCATAGATTGTGCAATGTTTCTTTGCCATGCCTCGTTGCTGTGTTTTTTTCTGCCTTGGGACCAACCAACTAAGGGCTGCATCCTCTGTAAAATTGTGACCCCATTAAACTTTTCCTTTTATTTCTGAGTGCCAGGTATTTTGTCACAGCAATGGGAAAGCTAACTAATATAATTATGTAGCCATAATGGGATGAAATAATGAGTTTACCTTAGGTAAATTCAAAGTAATATTTGCATGTAATTCTTCATTATTTCCTTCTTCACATATGAAATATTTTATCTATGATATTTTTTAGATGTAAAGGCTTAATGGTAAGTTTCTTATTAAACATTAAAAATTACAATGAGAAAAGAAGAGCTGAATTAATGGAATCCATTGTTTCTCTTTCATTTACAAACCCTACTTACTGGGTCACTTCTTGTCTCTTGGTTAAGGCCAACATGTTTAGTAATTTTTTTTTTTTGTGTGTGTGGCCAGCTCAGGCCATCCTGGGGGCATGTGGTGCTAGGGATAGAACCCGCCATCTCTGCACTTGCTTAAGTTGCCTAAGTAGGTGCTTTAGACTGCTCAGCTAACTCACAAGCCCATGATTAGTAAGTTTTGAACTTTTATTTTCTGAACAAATACATTAAGAATAAACCTGGATTCCAGCATCTCCACTCAAGGCTTATTTCACACTTGATGAGTTTCCTTGGTGAACAGCATGGCAGCCCAGTTTTAGCTGAGAACCTGTGCTGTTTTCTGTGTATCATTTCTGTGTTCTTCCCTGGTCATTTCTTTCTCTTTGTGCAGTTGTTGTAACAATGATCTTGTGAGAAGATTGCAAGCCCAGGAAGAGCTGTGTTCTATCACATTCAGGAGAGAAGAAGACCGTGATGGTCTCTAGAACTGTAGCTATCTCTGGATAGCTATCTCAGGAAGTGGGAGGATGACATCTATTAAGGGTTTGCATCGATTCACCAGGTAACAGTGGAACAAATGCACTGTCCTCTGAGAAATAATCTTTTGTCCCATGCCCAATATCCTCTTTCTATGCATCTTTGAAGACCAGAAGCTAGAATTTGTTAGGCTTATCAACACATTGATAAATCTTAAAGTTACAAAGTTTAGAATTGTGAACCCAAATACTTACTTTTAATTGTTTGTCAGTGTCCTCATGCTAGAGACTTTGTGTTTTGTTATCTCAAACTTTGCATTCTTGAGAAAGTGCTTTGTATGTATAAGGAAGTTCATAATAGCATATTAAATTGACAAGAAGATTTCAACAATCTATTATTAGGCTTTCATTCCCTTTAACCTATCTATTTGTGAGCCTGTGAGTCTAGTCTCTGTCCAGTATGATTGTTTCAGAAATGGAAAACCAGTAGGAAGTTGGTCTGCATGGAGAATGTGAGCTGGGGTGAGTGGAGTGGATTGAGGGTATAGAATAATTAAAGAGGTGAACTACATGACTGAGCAAAGGCAGAGAAGTTCAACCACTTCCCTGAATCCGAGGAAATGTTCTTGGGTTGTTTTACATGTGGCAATTGTTTTCATGTTGAATCATCACCTTTGCAAAGGTAGAATTTCATTTTTTGTGTTAATTTGCAATTTATAGATAGTAAAGTAAGGCTTTAGTTTTTCAAGACAGAAAATTTCATAATAAAATCTTGTGTACCTGGAGAATATGACTGAGAAATATGGAAATTTAGAAAGGGTATATTGCTCTGTGTTCTTACTTTAGTCTCCTCTTGACTTACCTTGGGATCTGTTGTTGGCCAGATCCATGACATCTCTAAAAATATTCCACTGTTACAATGAAAGTCCCAGAGCTGGGGTAAGTCAATCTGTTTTTAAGTGGAGTAGTGTTTTTTTTTTTTTTTTTTTTTTTTCCCATTTCTGTTTCTAGAGTGATGACTCTTTGAGGTAAAGTGAAGTCAATCATTTATCCACTTTCTAGAACTTTCTCCAAATAGTATAGGTGATATTTTATATATAGGGCAGCGTCTAAATTGAATATTTCAGGATGTGCCAAACAGATTGAGTACTATGGTTAAGACTCGCTATAAGTCTCTCTGGGTCTGCCTATATGTTTGTGTTACTTTTCACAAAGAAGTAAGAACAGCTTTAATATTGAATGCTAAAAAAACAAAATGTAACCACTTGGCAAGGAGTGATGCCTCCAGTTGTGTCACCCTGACAAAACTGGTTTGTTTTAATCATAGAAACCCTGACTTATGAGTATCTGAGTCGTGAAATTTCATGGAAAGGAACATTTGTAGAAGTGAACAAGTTGCAGGAGCCTCTCATGTATCTCCCAGACACCGTCACAGTTGTGCTTCTGTTCTGTGATTACTGTACAGTGCTTAACCAAAGGCTAAGATGTCTGAAAGTAGGAGGAAAAGCAGTAGTAACACAGAGCAGACAGCTAGGAAGTGCAGAGCAGTAACCATGAACACAAAAGTGAAAACGCTGTATGGACTGCACCATTTTAAGGCACTATCACTGCAAAAGTAAAAATAGATTATAATTGTATTATACTATAGTACTGTCTTAAGGTCACTGCAAAAGTAAAAAAAAACAGTTTATTTGCAGTATGTTATATGTGTGTTTGGGTTTTTTATGCTTTAAATTGCATATCTGTATCAAAGTTACCTAAAACTTTGTCAGACTAATGAACACACCTGACTTATGAACAATCTCCTGGAATGGAATTTATTCATAAGTCAGGGACTGGCAGTATTGATTTTGTGAGTCAATATTCTAGTAATTATAGAATTGGTTCATTCAATTAAATTAGAGATATTCTTAAAATTTAAGTGTTCAAATGCATTTTATCAAACTGAAATATTGAATTAAAGTATTCAAGATTTAAAAATAATTGTAATAATAATCCTAAAGCTACCAAGAAGAATGTACTTATACATTGATGTGGTATTATGGTTGGAAAGATTTGTATCTGAAAGTATCTTTGATATTCAGTTGCATATTGACACAATAAAAATTAAAAATCCATTTTTTTGTGGCAAGCAGTATTCTAGGTACTAGTGATAAAACAATGAAAAACAGGTAAACATGTTGATCTCAGAGAAGCAAGAGAAGGAAAATGATAAATGTAAAAGGAACTAACTGTATCATATGTCAAATGATGGTAAGAGCTGTGATCCAAGATGAATCAGCATAATGAATGGGACAGTCATGTTATAGAGGGTCTAGAGAAGGTCTTGTGGTTTGGTGGGACTGGAGTAGGAAGAAGTGGATGCCCAGGCAAATGTCTGGCACAGAGTTTCAGGCAGCGGATCAACAAGCATCAGGCCCCAGAGATAAGGGCATGAGTGAGTTCTCTTCCAATGGCTTGTAGTTCTTAGTGAATTAGGAAATAAAGTCATCAGGATGAAGTTGGAGCGGGAAGTGTTAGAGATTTGAGAAAGTTGTGCAGAGATCATCTAAGAGGTTGGGGTAAAGAATGGAACATGGAGCAGTGATAGCATTTCTTGACCTCAGGAAGAGACTGCTTGAGCTAAGTACTTGTAAATTTTGAGATCAGGCAATAAACTCATGGAATTTTGTTAGCTATCATGATGATGCAGAGAGAGAGAGAGAGAGAGAGAGAGAGAGAGAGAGAGAGAGAGAGAGAGAGAGAGAGAGAGAGAGAACCAAGAAAGAGAGATTTAAGGCACATTGGTTGATACGCTGTGTCAACCTGAGATGTTTAGAAGCTTAAGTGGCTTAGCAGTTCTACACCCTAGGGTGTACAGGAATCCCCGCAGGACCGCTGTCTATGCCCTAGGATATGGTAATTGTTGATTTATTATTTCAGCTTGAGAAGTTTAGAAGTTTAACTAAGCACTCAGCAAGGGGCCAAGGTCCTTACTTTGCCAACATCCTGAGCCCATGTAAGAGGAGGACATGGAGATAGTGTCAGTGCTGTGGGTAGCCTGGTTATGAGAGGAAAAGTGGCTTGCTTGCCCCCTCTTTGGCTCTTGTTGCTTTTGCCATCTTTGCTACCTTCTACTGTTGCCCCTCACCAAACCACCCTGCCTTAGAGCCAGCTGGTTATAGACTGAAACCTCCACAATCTTTCATCCTTTAGCAGTGGATGTTGGGCATTTTGTCGCAGGAATGAAGGAAAAGTAACTAACACAAGTTATAAAATGGCAAGGAAAAGAAGGTTATTTAAAGAAGAGATTTTTACCTTACAGTGATTTATCTGCTAAGACACTAGAAATGATTACAACTCTTTCTTCAACTGTGAATTTGTTCAAGCCATAAACTTATAAGAGCTGGTTTTGGCGACACACACCTATAACCCCACAACTTGGGAGGCTGAAGCAGGAGGATAATCATGAGTGTGAGGTCAGCCTGGCTACAAAGCAAGACCCTGTTTCTAAACAAACAAACAAACAAACAAAAAGGCAAAGAAGCAAACAACCTATAAGAAATTTATTCTTTGACTTGGGCTGGGTTACTGGAAGTAGATCCCATGTGAAGATTCATTGCATGTGATTTATTAAAGAAGGACTGACGAAAACTCATGAAGATACTGGGAGCACAGCAGTACAGGTAGCTTAAGATACTCAGCCAAATATGATCATAAGTTGTTTCCCATAGAATGGATACCACCTGATTGCTCAGGAACCTGGAGACTGTAGTTAGGTCTTGATTGTAGTGAGGGAGTTAGGCCTTTTGTACCCCTGTACACATTAGCCATTGGTTGAGGACTTTCCCATGGGGATATGTACAGTGAGGCTCTAAGTTTTTATGCTGCAAGCCAACTGGGCTTTGGCAGCTGTCTTAGTTACTCTTTACTCGTTGCTGGGACAAATACCTGACACTCAAAATGAACAAAGGAAAGGTTTACTAGCTCACAGTTACTGGAGGTTTCAGTCCATATTCAGCTGTCCCGAGGCTGAGTGGGATAGGGCAGAGAGCATCCAGTTCATGGTGGTGGAAAAGCAACAATCTCGACAGAGGCAACTGACCAACCAGGAGAGCAGAGAGCAACAGCTTCCGTCTGTCTCTCTGTCTCTATTTATATTATGTTCAGGCTCTCCGCCTCAGCCTTATCTGCCTTAGGCTACACCTATAATCCCAGTCACTGTAAAGTGAAAATAATCAAAACATTTTAAAGTATCACAGGATAAAATAATTAAGGATGTTATATTTATTGTTTTTAAAATTACACTTTTAAACCATGAAATTTCAAACCTTCAAATTTCATCTCTAATGATGAATGAATTGTAGCCATTCTCTTACATGAAATATATATTTACCAGTGGTTGAAGTATAGATCATTTTTAAAGTCTGACTTTATTTTAAATATATAGAGGAAACATTGATCCCACATTTTTCATTTTCTGCTCGTGAAGCTGATTGATTTCTAAATTACTTTGCTACGATGATCCAATTTAGGATTTAAAACCCCACAATGACAAGATTTTCAGGATATGAGGAAATTTTAATGCTCAGTGCCCAAGTCACTTTTTATTATTAAACTAGACACTGGGGAAGATCATCAGTTCTCTTCACTGCCAGGAAACCATTGGTGCATTGCAGCTGCACTCAATCTGTGATCTGACCTCGCATGGAATTTCAAGAATCCTGGCTTTTGATATGAGAGCAATATGTTTGTTTATGACTCTGTGAGCAAAGCACAGGCCCAGAGGCCCTCTTCCCTCTTATTTTGAAGTATTTGAGGTTTCAGCAGCATTAACACCTATAAGAAGCTGACATCAAAGAAAAATGCTCCAAATTCCACTGAACAAGCAGGTCTTCTTTCTTTTTCCTTAAAACAAACAAACAAACAAAACAACAACACTTCAGCAAAGTGCAATTTACATACCAGGGAATTCACGTATTTTTAAGTGTACAACTCAATATATATGTTTTAAATGTGCTTAGGACATTATGTGTAACGTATGTAGTGCACGGTCTACAGGGTCTCACACAGATCGGACTGATAGTGACCCTCCTATTTTCAGCTTCCCAAGCACTGGGATTGCAGACACGCACTACCATGCCCCATCTCAATTGCCTTCTCATTGAGCCCTGCAGGTGGGACTGGCAAGTTTGTGAAGCTGGGGATTGAACTCCAGTCCCTGTGCTCTGCCTAAGCAGGCACTTTAATCAGCTGGGCTATCTGGCTGGCCTCTGTACAGCTTGAGTTTGCTGATTCGTGCTGTAACCCAATTTTACAGCACTTTTACCCCATCTTTAGCATTCCTTATGCACATTTCTATTCATACTTCCAGGAGAGGCATCCACTCATTTATTTTCTTTATGTTTGGAATTTCTGGACACTTATTTTAAATGAAACCATTATGTTACTTAGCATTTTTCTAGATAGTGTTATTGAGATTAACCCATATTATAGTGTTGAAACTGCTTTCTTTTTGGTTTAGTGGACATCATTCCATTGTATAGACATCTTACATTTTGTTTATCCACTCACAAATTAATGAACATTTGGATTTTTTTTTTTTTCACTTTTGGGCCATTATGAATATTGTTGGCTTGAATTCTCTAAAACATATATATTCATTTCTCTTGGGCATGCTAGTTATGGTTAAAACATGTAATAAATATATAAATAAAAAACAGTTACAGAAAAAGACAGATTGCCACTAATCCCTCTCAAAACATCCTTCCTTGCTTCAAACGCACTTTTCCTATTGCTCTTATCACTTTCTGAAGTTTCTCTTTACTGTGAATGTCCTTGGTTGTGTTGTCCTTTTTCCCTGTGTCCTGAATTAGCTCAAAACATTTATTTTTACCTTTGTTGGTTATTTTGATTTTGGGAAAGGGCTAGAAGTCACATGGTGCCAGATTTGGACAATAAGGATGTAAGCACACATTGTAATATTCTTACTCAGTAGAAACTGTAAATACTTTGAAATGAGCCAAGATGATAAAAAGTCAGTCATGTATCTGTATGCTTCTGTGTACACTAAGGCAGCCACTAGAGGACAGGCATGCAAGAGGCCTTACAGAGCTGCTCCAGGAGGTGCGAAAGGTGATGGGATAGGGATGCACAAGCGAAGGACAATGTTTTAAGGGGGACTGATGGCAGTGGACCTTTTACTGTAAAAATTTAAAAATGTACGGAAACATTTGTCATATGTTTAGACCATACCTTGTTTGCCTAGGTATGGGAATATAGGTTCTATGGTAAGTGGAACTTTATAGAAACAAAGAAAAAAAAAAAAAAAAAAAGAATAGGATGTTATGAGCGCATTACCTGGGGAGGTGCTGCAGGTTTCCCAAAGGTAAATATCACTAACTCCTTGAGGAGCCTGTGACCTAAAGAAAGGCCAAACAGCTTCAATAATTCACCTCTTAAACCTCACTAGACTGTGAGAAACAGTGTTATTACTATAGGAAAGCTATAAATAAAATCTCAAAACAAAATGTCTTCAACTTCAGATGGAGAATGTGTTCTGAGATGTGTCTTAAGAGGTTATCTTAGTTAGTTTTCCATTGTTAGGACAAAATAGCCCCAAATGAGAGGAGAAAAGATTCATTTCAGCTCCCAGTTGGTAGCAGTGTCAGCCCACAGCTGGCTGGCTCTCAGGGTGGTGGCAGGGCAGAGAGGGGCATCACAGGGGGGAAACCCTTCCTGGCACTGCAGGGCAGGCAGAACTCAGTGAGCTGCAAGCAGCCACTCCAAGAGTGCAGCAGGCACGCCTTCCTTCTGTCCCTTTATATTCCACCCAGGTGCTTGGTACCACCAAGAACCAGCAAAGGGCTTCTGTTGATGACACTCTGAGTCCCAGGATGACATGCTGAATCCATATTCACCCACCCAAATCCAGCCACCTTCAAAACTCCTGGCTAGGAGGGACATTTTGATCTACAAGGTGCTGTACATGGTTCCAGGCTAAATCCTCCGTGGATTTGACTGACCTTGTCAGATACAAAAGTTACAGCTTTTTTGTTGTTGTTATATAGGTCTTGCTTTAACTTGGCCTTAACCATCCAGCAAAAGTCATATTAATATGCTGAACTGTAAATGGCTCAACAGCTTCTGACATTGCCAGTTCTGCTGATAACCCACTACTGTTATGGACTATTGGACTATACATGCAACTACTCTCTCTTAGTTCAATGAGAAAAAAAATATTTATGCTAATAGTGGCTAGAAAATTTATCATGTCTGCATTTTGTACTTTGAACAACTACTATGAAGACAACAATATGCATTGCATTAAATATTGTGGTTGTCCTGCTTAAAAATGACTTTAAGGAGATCACAAAATAACAAAGATAAAGAGACTGGGAAATACAGAAAGTGTAGAGCCAACTGCAAGCAGGCCAGGATGGAAAGAAAGGCAAATGACACTGCCTGGTCTTCTTATTGGGATCCCATCGACCTGGCACATTACAACAGGGGAAAATTCACCAACTGTCTAAATTATGTTGTCATAGACTTGCGCTGCATGTGTTAAGCAATGAGGAAAGCAGTTCTATCAGTCAGTAGGTATTAAGTGATGAATCTGAACTTTTTTGTTTTATTTTTTTCAGTATAGAGTCTATGGGGTCTCACTGCATAGATTGGACTCATAGTGATTCTCCTGTTTTTCAGTCTCCCAAGTGCTGGGATTATAAGCATGAGCCACCATGCCTAGTCTCACTCTTGGTCTTAGTGTGCCACTCTGGGAGCGGGGCAGGAGGCATGACATCAAATCCCTTGCCCCTGCATCTGCCTATGTAGGTGTCTTAATTCCCTGAGCCAACAAATTGGCCCAGGCATCTGAACTTTGAAAGAGAAATGAAATATTTAGAGGAGGAATTTTCTCATTGGTAATTGTTTCTGAACTTTCCACTTCTTTCCACATATCGAGGAGAAATGGAAATAATTTTTTTTTTCAATCTCTATATAGTCACCTGTAATGTTAAGGGATGCTATACTGCCTTGCTTTGTATTTTCTAAGGTTTTAAGTCCAGCAAGCATAGGAAAAATAAAGCAAGCTGCTTTCTGGACTGAAAGAGGACTTACAGATCTGCTGTCTGTGAGTGACATGATAGGGTATTTTCTGGGCTCTGTGAGGGAGTAAGTTGGTCAAAGAATGACAGGAATGAAGAATATCTATGAAGACTGCCTAAAGACCATGTCAGATACCTGGATGGGATGAATTGTCTGAATCCCCAAAGCCAAGGTGTGGCATCTTCAGTTACCAGGTAGGGAGGTGCTTTGCTCATGTCTGGGGAGCTGCAACCAGGAACCTAGTGGAAGTTCCTCCCTGCCCTAAGCCAGTGGAGACTCTGCAAGAGAAAGATCCAGTCTGTTCCTCCATGGTCTTTAAAGAGCCTGGTAGTGTGAGACTGAGTCTTTGTCCTGGAACCCTTCACCCACTTCAGTGAGGCCCAAGGGAGTTAGAGGACGTGGTAGTGGAAAAGCCAAGGTATAGAGAGCTGAGGTGTGGAAATTACCATTGACTCACTGCAGTGCTGTGAGTCAACAGTCTATCTGATATGGAGAGAGCAGAAAAGCTTTTGGCTGAAGGAAGGAGTTGGGTGTAAGAAGGTCAACGTGGATGAGACTTTTCATGATCAAAATGAAGCTGTTTTGAAGACTGAAGGAATCTACAGGACTCTAAGATTTTTGGATGGGTAAATTTGCTAGAATTTCACACAAGAGTAGACAAATAGCCACTGGTAGCATATTTAATGGTGGGGTGGTGGTAAAATACAATATTTTTAATTCTAATTGTTTTTCTCACTACTGAAGATTGAACTTGGGGCCTATGCAATGAGCTACATCCCCAGACTTTTATTATTTTTTGAGACTAGGTCTTGCTGTTGCTAAGCTACCCAAGATAGTCTCAAAACAGTGATTCTTTTGTTTTAATCACATAGAGTGCATGGATAATAGACATCGAATAAATGAATTCTCTGCTTGCACTGTGTCCCTCTACCACTTCCATGGCATTCAGTACAATGGCTTAGGAATTGTGTAGAGTGTTGGTAGAAGATGAGATCACAAAAATAAATTAGAGCAAATTTTTGAGTGACCTGATAAGCCACATTACCTCCTAGATAGAGGCTATGTATATGTATGTATGTATTTATTATATATATATATATATATATATATATATATATATATAATAAAAATAAAGTTAACTTTAAATTCTTACTGTTTTAAAAAGTGGGAATTAAGCTGAGAGTCCCATTCATCTATGCAAGTCCCTTCTACCACTATCTGGCCTCTCAAGTGACTTCATTTAAAACAGGTATTTTCAAGAAAGCTTTGCCTTTTGTAGTAAGCAGAAAGTTGCACAACCATTTTTTTCATTGTATTTAACATTTTAGGTCTCCAGAGAATCCCCTGATGGCTTGAAAGAGTTAATGTTCCATCCTAAACACCACAGTTAGCACCAGGGACCTCTTAGGATGGGTGGTGAGGGGGAGAAAATTTACTCAATGAACTCCCACAGGGCTATGAGTAAACTAAGTAGAAAAACATCCCAGCAGAGAGATCAGTGCATATCACCTCACTGCCAAAATTTTAAGCCTAACTGCATGTTCCTGTACATTACTCTGAAAACCAGGAGGAAATGAGAAAGTTCAGACTGTAAATGTCAGTGAACAGTTATGCTATAGAGTTAGTAGAAAAATATATTTTCAACCCTAAATGCAGTCCAACAGAGCTTCAGGGAGAAGCTGGAAATTTCTAATGGAAATTCCAATTTGCAATCACTACGCTGAGTTTATTAATAAAAGAATAGGCTAATATGGTGTATGTTTGTAAGAGAGATAAGCTTATTTCCCCCTTTTTTTTTTTTTTTTTTTTTGTCTTTTTGATACAGGGTCTTGCTGTACAGTCCAGGCTGGCCTTGAGCTCAGTTTTGTAGCCCAGGCTGGTCTGGAACTCTCACCGATCCTCCCGCCTCAGCCTCCTGAGTGCTGGGATTAAAGGCGTGTGCCACCACGCCCGGCTCTATTTCCCATTTAAACACAGTTTTCACATGTACAACTTAAGGCACCTTCAAGTCCAATCAGTATTTACTGTACTTTCTGGGGTAGTGCGCAGTATTCTGAATGACTGTGCTTATGTGTTTTCATGTCTTATCTCACAAGATGTATTTTAATACTTTTACTAGTCAGCACTGTCAGAAACAAAATCATATGGACTTTTGGGATCCAGAAACATCCATGGCTGGAGTCAGTCACACCATCCTAACCAGTAACCAGAGGCTTTACGTGGTGGAGAATGCGCTCTCCTATTTGTATATACCACTCTATAAACATCCTCATGGAACACCTACCTACTTAATTCTACTTCTCAGTGCTTTCCCATAATACACAGCAGCACATCAATCCTTTTTTGTAGGGAAGGGCTCAAGCTAGAAATATTTGGACCCTGAGAAAAACATCTTTCCTGAGACAATTCCAGTCATTAGTCACTAGTCAACCCCATGTGCATGTACTAACTTTGTTGAAAGTGTAAATAAATATCCCTAAGGGGGGATAGTTCAGTTCTTCTCCTCCCATTAAGATAAAGAGGGCTCCAAGTGACCTTGGCCTTTGCCCCTTGTGTATATTTTCCTCATCTTTCCCTAGGAACATCCAGAGCTGTGCAGGTTACGACACTCTTACATTCTCCTTGTTGTAAAGTGGTTGTCTTTATTTTCTAAAGTTATTTTATTCTATCAACTAAATTTACCTTACATGTCCTGTGGGTTTTCATTTCAGGTATGTTTAACCCATGTATACAGAAGTTCATCTAGAATTTTTTTTCTACTTCTTTTTATCTTTAGGCTTTTGCTTCAGTTTCTACTGAGTTTGTCAAAGTCCTTCTCTGATCTCTTTATGTTCTGCAGTGTCATCAAATAGTTTCTTTTTTACCTTCTTCTTTTTCATTTTTGATTTAAATAATCTCACTTCCTCTGAAAAGAATTACTTATCTTCTATCCTCTTTTGTGCTTTCAGTTTTAGAATCTGGAATTACAGTGTTATCACTAGAATCAATTTCCAGCTAACCATGGACACTGGACATGCTACCTGTAGCTACAACCAGAGATGCTGTGTTTTTTTTTGTTTTTTTGTATTTTTAGGAAAGGGTCTATAGAGTGTTCAGGGTCTGAATACAAGATCGAATTCACAGCGATCTGCCTGTTTACAGCATCCCAAGAGCTGGGATTACAGGCATAGGTTCGAGACACTGCACCCAGTCTCAACTGTCCTCTCAGTGCACCCTGGGAGTGGGGTGAACACCCAGCCCACAATCAAATCCCCAGCCTCTGTGACTGCTTGTGAGTGCTTTAATCCACTGAGTTATTTGATCAGTTCCAGAGATGCTATTTGAATAAAATAAAACATTTTTACTTCATATTGTCATTAAGAATGATAAAACAGACCATGCACATATCATTTCTAATTTCTATTAAATTTTTATTTCCTTCTCCCTTTGTCTTCATCTTTATTTTTTAGTTTTGAATTCTAACTTTTTCTCTTTTCTGCAGGCATAGTTGACCTTTAACCTGGTCAAAGAAATAGTACTAGGTTTTCATTGCTACTAAGTCTTGCTTTTTTATTATTTCATATTGCTGTTTCTGATGTAGTTTAAAATTATTTTTTGGCAGTACTTAATAATTTCAAGTGTGTATCTGAGCCGGGTGTGGTGGCGCACGCCTGTAATCCCAGCACTCGGGAGGCTGAGGCAGGAGGATCAGTGCGAGTTCGAGACCAGCCTGGGCTACAAAACTGAACCCAAGGCCAGCCTCAACTGCATAATGAGACCCTGTCTCAAAAAAAAAAAAAAAAAAAAAAAAAGTGCGTATCTGGTGTTAGCAATACAAAATTTAAAACACACACACACAAAAGTCCCTCTCTTCTCATACTGGATGAGGAAGAAGAAAGATGAACAATTTTAAAAGTATAAAAATGCACAGTGGATCTTTGAAATTGATGAACACTTAGTTTCAGGGTTGGTGGCCTGTCTTGCAGAACATGCTTTTGTGCTCTGTATTTCATCTATTTGGAACTTCCCAAGTTACCTCTTCATGTAAAGTAATAAATCTAAACACACACATTAGATTCTTCACTGAAATGAACTTAACGTGGACCATAGGCTGACCTGTAAAACTACACAGCTACTAGAAGATAACATCAGGAGAAAATCTACATGATCTTGGATTTAACCAAGATATTTTAGGTATAATTCCAAGGACATGACTGATGAGAAAAATAATACGTTGGCATTCATTACATTAAAAATTTCTGGTCTGAAAAGATATTACTAAACTAGTGAAAATATGAGTCTCAGATCTGGGGCAAATATTTGCACATTATTTCTATTACTCTTGCAAGTAAAGAAAAATAAAGAAACTCATTTGAAAATGGGTGAGAATCTGAATAGAAGTCTTCACCCAAAGCTATACAGATGGTAAATAAAAGTATAAAAATATATTGTCATCAGATAATTTCTAACTTTATCAATGAGATACCATCACATTTGTACTGTACTGACAAAAGTCCAAACTAAATGCCAAAATCTGACACAGTTGTGCAGCAATAGGGACTTTTATCCATTTTTTTCTGGGACTGAAATATGATAAAGAACTCAGCAGTATAAAAGTAAAAAAATTACCATAAAATCCAACAGTCACACTACTGGACATTTACTTGAATGAGTTGAGACATGTGTCTCCAAGCAAACGTAGATGTTTATAGCTGTTTTGTTCATAATTGCCAAATGTTGGGATTATGCAAGATATTCTTCCATATTGAATGTGTAAATGCACTGTGTTATATTCATACAGGGAATATAACTCATTGCTAAAAGAAATTACCTGTCAAGCTATGAAGACACATGAAAGAATCTCAAATGCATGTTATTTGGTGAAGGCAGCCAATCTGAAAATGAAAACTATGGAAACAATGTAAAGACCAGTGGTTGTCAGGACACTAGAGAAGAAAGGGTGAAAAGGCACAGAAGAGTCTCAGGACAGGTAAACTATTCTCTGTTATGCTATGATATGTAGATACCATTATGCATTTATCAAAACCCACAGAATGTACAACATGGAGAGAACCCTAATAAAAGCTACCTACTTTGTAATAGTGATGTATGAATATAGGCTCATGATTTATAAGAAATGGCTCTGTAGTGTTGAGGAACATTGCTCCTGAGGGAAGATTGAGTGTGTGGGACAGAGGATGGATAGTTAGCTTGCACTTTGGTCTAGACTTTGATGTGAATTTAAAAGTGCCTTAAAGCATAACATTTATTAATAATGCATATTTTCTACATGTCTTCTAAGCTCACCTGTTTTCATTTTTTAAATTTAATTTTATTATTGCATTTTTACTGTACATGAAGTTCACATTCGCTTCAGGGAGCAGGTACAAGAATATAACACATCCTGATTCTTTTAAATCTGCTTTACCTCCACGCCCATCTCTCTCATTCCTAGTTTCTGATTGACTGGCATGAGTGGCTACAGACTATCTACACTGTACTTTTTAAACATGAATGCCTACAATGGTGTCAATATCCAAATGGTCTGTTTTTGGAAAAATTGCTCTCTCATATTACTCAGGGCTTCTGTCAAATGTATTTGGGTATCACATAAATACTACAAGGCAGGTAACATGATGCTTTCTCTGGTAAAGTAGGAAAGTGGCTTGAAAAGCAGAGAAATGGCTTGTTGGATGTCATGTGGATCCTGATGGGGCAGAATTGAATCAAGCCTCCACTTCTCTGATTCCCATCTTGAGCTCTTCCTCTAAGATTGTGTAGTGAGAAATCATTTAGTACATCAAGTACTTTCCTTCAAAGTCTACAGGAATAGTACAGTTTATAAATAGTGTTCTAGTTGCATAGCAGAGAGTTGCAATATTTGACAGATCCTTTAGGTGGAACTGGCTGGCAACAGGACCAGAGGGCATCACAGGCCCTGTGGCCTTGACACCAAGAGGTGTCTTCTAAGGTCAGACCCAACATTTATGTTGCTGTTTTTAAAAACTGTCAATATTTCTTGTTTTCTGGTAACAGACATTCTAAGAGTATTGAAAACAGAGAAGGCACATGAGAATGTGTACACAGAGAAAGGATATTATCCTACAACTGTTAATAGCACAGATAATAATCTAAAGATTTAATTTTGAGCAATCTTGAAAAAGGAAGATTATTTTATATAACTAATAAATGAAGAAATATAAAGAAGTGACTATTTTAATGTTAACTTTTTAAATAATAGCACAATAGAACATTAAGTGAACCAAACTAGAAACCATTTTCTTAGTAACACCTACCAAGGATTTGTATTTATGTCTCTACATGTGCGTGTGGGTGTGTACTTCAGAATTAATAGTTGTGAAGCATCATTTCTGTAATGGTGCTTTAGTTAGGCATTTGGTTAAGTGATTAAAGCCTGCATTTCTTAGACTTCTTTGGAGGTATACTGACTGCATGACTGACGTCGTTCATAAGGCATTTTTAGAAATAAATATGCAAGTTTCTTCTTGCACTTGTGATAAGATTGACTTCTTATTTTCAGATAAAAAACAGATTTATAATAATGGGAGCTGGACCATGTTGGACCATAAGATGGAGCCAAGTCTTGAAGGTATACAACTCTGCTCAGCTTCTTTCTGTATATAAAGAAGTAAACCTTGTCTTTAAGCTATTACTTTTTATGGCAATTAAACTACTTCCTAATACAGAAAATAACGTCAAAAGTACATTATGTACACCTTATTTTTGTTCTGTATGATTGCCCTAAAATTAGTAATAGTGGTCTAGGCTATAGCATGTGTGAGGCCTAGGTTTGACAGTCCACTCCCTCACCACACACACACACACACACACACACACACACACACACACACACACACACACTACCTGCCCGCACCCTAATTAGAATTGAGAAGTCTCCAACAGAGACAGAGACAGAGATAGGCAGAGCTGGAGACAGAGACAGAGATGGGGATGGGTAGAAAGGACACTACAACTACAATACCAATGGAAATTTGGTCCTCAGGGGAGCGTATCATCTTCTAGCACTACACGCAGCCTGATTTGCTCCAAGGCCTCATCTAAGTAATCCAAATGTAGCACCTCCATGAGCGTCCTCATTTAATAAAGTTTTTGTTCTCTTATGAACACAAGGCTAACCCAATTTAAAAACGTCCTGCGACTGATTTTCTTTTCTTTACAAGGGAAGCAGGTACCTTCCACAGGTCCCTCAAATACTGATGAGGCTGCATTTAATGCTCCGATAATGTTAATATCTTTTGCACAAAGGAAAACCAAGCTGTCGGTGAAAACAGAAAAATGTAAAAGAGCAGCAATATTATTATTATTATTTTTTTTACTAAGAATAGAAATAGTTCATAGAAAAAGATAACAGGGAGAAGGAAGGATATGCTTGCTGTTCTTACACAAATGCACTCTTCTACACATTGACACCAGGGCATTGAGCTAAGCATCTCCACTACAAAAGGCTTTAATGTAGGTTGCCAGTTCCATGCAAGGAAAGTAGGCACACTGTGGAAAGCTTTTCCATTTAACCAGAATCTATTTCGGAAGTGTTTGAGGTGAAAGAAATAGATACTTAAGTGGAGAACCTATTGATTCAAGCAGTACCATTTTCATATGTTCTTTTTCTTCTCACTGCTTTCTCATTATTTTTACCTTTTTTTGCTCTTTAGACTTCTGTTGCTTAATGAGTTCACATCCTCACTGCATCCTCCATCAGGATACTTATTTCCTGATCTAGAAAGGTCATTAACATGTACATTTCTATGTGGGATATAAGTGTCTAAAGTAATAGTTCATTCCTTGTCACAATTGCTGACTTTCTTGTCCCCTGACCTGTGTATTATTTTCATTTTCAGAGAAATTTAAGAAATATCTGGAAAGAGAAAAGCAGAATAGAGTAAAGGAATACTGAATGAATAAATAGAGTCCCTTTGAATTTAGGGATAGAATTAAGATTGTAGCTTATGAAACATAAACTGTATAAATTTTTTTTTCAAAAGAGCTACTTTCGGGGCCCAGCGGGATGGCTCAGTGGTCTCAAGCGCCTGCTTGGGAAATTTTGGGCGGCTTCAGGGACCGCAGTTCGATTCCCGGCACCACATGCTGTGCCAGCCCTGCCCTCGGGGCAGGCTGAGCCAGCCTTAAAAATGAGTGAATAAACAAATAAACGTTCTGAAACAAGAAAAAAATAAATAAATAAAATAAAAAATTCTTAAAAAAAAAGAACTACTTTCCAAACAAACTTTGTACAACACAAGGAAGAAATTTAGAGACTAACATATTGTCATTAAGCTTTTCTTTCTATGAGTAAGAATTATAATGAGAGCACAAAATAAAACTTTATCATCTTAAAGCACAGAAATTTTGGGCGAATCAGAGCAGGAAAGATAACATGAAGCCTACCAACCCTAAGATATAGGGATCACTGCCTGGCATCAACACTACTTGGTGGCTGATATAGTTATATCAAAAAAAAAAAAATGACAGTCCTTTAAATTGCATAAATGTTTTCCTATGAACATCCCTAGGTGTGGACCTTACTATTGTTTGAAATTTCAGCCAGGGTTGGTGAATTATTACCCTTACTCCATAACCATGTCCCCAGGCAAACACTTTGGTCTGCCAATGCAAACTGTGCATTGACAATTATTTGTTCTTTTAATGAACACTTTCGCACAGTAACCCAGGTTTGCATCTTGTCTAAGGCCACTCGCTGCTCGGTCTGGACCCAACCTTCGACTGCTGGCATGTTTTGCCTTCTCCCTTTCCGGTCCTTTCCTGTCCTGGAGATGTTGATAATGATATGGAACACCATCCTGCTTCAGTTGCAGTGATCCATCAGTTTAACCTTACATTTCCCAAGAACCTTTCCTGAGATACAGCCGCTATGTGCCAGGGTTTAAAGTCAGTTTGTACAAACTACAGTGATCGTTTACTTGCTAAGGCAGGAGAGCGTTGACAGCCGTGACAGAGTGCTTCTGTGGATAAAATGCAGTGGGAGAAATGGCCACGACCATCGTTTTACAAGGATCGATGTTTGTCAGCTGCCTCACCGTCTGGCGTCAACATGGCTTGGTGGCTGGGATTAAGTTCGTGCATGATGAATGCATCTGCCAGGGTCCCTCTCCTCCAACAAATACGTGAGAACACTAAGCCTGATAAGCTGAGTTAACCGATGCCAGAAGTACCATTGTGAACTCTGTCTGTTTATCTCTGGGGATCATCTTACTGAAATTCCTTGTTGTGGAACTGTAATAAGCAACATATACACAACTAAATATTTGTTAGAATTTTGTTGCTCAAAAAAGTGAGATAAGTGTATAAATTGTTAAGTGTTTCCTATGTGTTCTCTTTATTGTATATATATATTTTTCTAAATAATGTAAACCTTTGCTGGGACAAAGATGCCTGACATCTGCACCTCAAAAAAGAACAGGCTTGTTTTGGCACCAAGGAAGGAAGAACATGGTAGGAGGGACCGGGGCCTGAAAGCTGCCCACGGAATGGAGGGAGGCAGCCCAGAAAGAGGGAGGAGCTGGGGCCCTGGGCTCTACCTTTCTGGTCACACCTCAGTGAGCTGCCTTCTCCGACCAGGCCCTACCTGCCGAGGGCACGTCCAGCTCCGTGTGCCCCTGCGTGATCCAGTCACGTTCCATAAGCCCTGCCCAGGGTGATCTTCTAGATCCAGCCTCTAGCACTGTCCACGCTGAGACTGGAAGCCTGGGTGCCTGGAGCTCTGCTTTTGCTCCGTTCTGAGCTTTAATTATGAACGGAGGAGAGC
Organism: Myocastor coypus; assembly: GCA_004027025.1. Classification (NCBI taxonomy): domain Eukaryota; kingdom Metazoa; phylum Chordata; class Mammalia; order Rodentia; family Myocastoridae; genus Myocastor; species Myocastor coypus. Next base: position 30,817 of record PVJA010008075.1, read on the forward strand.
AGTGTGATCAAGGCAGAGGGGCAAACATGACAAGTGTCAGGGGAACTTCCAGAAACACTGGACAACAGGTGTGCTGCCACACCTGGAAAACTAATTTAGAAGTTAGTTCTTCAGTCTTTACCTTTAAAAGGAAAAAGAGGTGAAAATCATGATTTGATGGGAAGCAACTGATGAAACTTCATTTGTATGCCCAGCTCAGGAATTCCTCACCTTGTCCATGCCTGTCTTACACGGAGAGGCAAAACATATGTTGGTTTCAAAGGAAGTACTCATTTTCTCATGTGTTATGAACCTATAAACCTAAAGTCATAATAGCAACAGAGAGATTATTTGAAGAGAATAACATTTAAAATACTTTATATTAACTAAGTTAATAATTGTTTCTTGAAAACTCACATGCTAGTAATTTTAATGATTTATGGAAAGATTAACATGGCTAAAAGATACTACTTTTCCTTTCAGTGGCCCATGGAATCGTTAGAATTAATATTTTTCCCTGTCACTTAATTAATACATAATTTATCACATAAAGTATCAGTATTCTAGATTTTATGGGAGCAGCAGTTTGGGTTTCCTTCAAAATAGAGACTAATAAATGTTTTCTAGGGCCCAGCAGGATGGCTTAGTGGTCTAAAGTGCCTGCTTGGGGAAGCTTGGGCGGCTTCAGGGACCGCGGTTCGATCCCTGGCACCACATGCTGCGCCAGCCCTGCCCTTGGGGTGGGCTGAGCCGGACATAAAAATGAGTCAATAGACAAAGGTTCTGAAACAAGAATAAAAATAATAAATAAAATAAAAATTTAAAAAAATGTTTCCTACAAGTGTTTCACTGTAAGTGACATCAGAGTACCCAGAGTGGGGGAGGCTGTGTGACATAACGTGAGGACCATCACTGCCATGGGAGAGGAAAGAAATGTGGCATTTAACATCTAGCACCTCATAGCTCAATTAGTTGAAGTCATAAAATCATAATCTATTTATTTATTTATTTATTTATTTATTTATTTATTTATTTATTTACTGGTACTGGCAGTTGAACTCAGTACTCTGTGCTTGCGAAGCAGGCACTTATTCTACTGAGCTATCTCCCCAGCCCCATAAAATCATACTTTAAAATACAGTAAATGATATTGGTAGTACATGACTGACAGAAAGATCATATAGATGAGAGGTTTTCTACTGGGATCGATTTGACACTTGGCAGGTGATGCCTAGCAGCTCTGCAGGCATTTTGTTGAGGCAAGAGTGGAATGGGGAGGGAGGGCGCTTGCTCCTGGGCCTCGGCCGATGGATGCTGCTAAACCTCTTCAGCGCACAACACAGAGCATGCTCACAACCTCGGTACAGTGAAGTATCTGACACAATTTGTCAATTATACTTTTCTGGAGAATTCTGGAGAGTTCACACTGACCTACTCAGGAAGCTCATTGAAAGTGAGACGTTAGTCAGTGGACCCGAGTAGAGCCTAATGTTCTGCTTTTTCTAAGAGGCTCCCAGGCAAAGCAGATGCCTAGCTATGTGTACCGTCTTTTGAGAAGCACTCCAGCCTGGCTCTTGGCTGTTCTGTGAAGGCCCATGTTGTGTAGTGTTGCTTCCTAGCCTGTGGAATGTGGGCAAGTAGTGGAACTTTCCAAGGTGGGGTCTGCTGAAAGGAAATTGGGACAGTGGGAGCATACATTTGAAGGGCTATTGAGACCTTGGTCCAATCTCTTTCTCTTTTTGCTTCCATGACTTGCATCTTGTTCCACCATCTCACTCACTGTGGTTACTGCCTTAGCAGAAACCTAAAAGCAAGGAGATCTACAGACCTCAGGCTGGAACCTCTAAAATACTTTCTCTTTTAAATGAACTGTCTCAGCTATTTTGTTATAGTAATGGAAATCTGACTAACATAAACAGTATCACTATCATGGATATTGTACAAGATTAGAAAAGCCAGCCAATAATGATAAGCAGCGCAACTTCTTAAAGGATAAGTGGCAGGGGGACATTCATGGGGGCTGAGCTTTCCCCAAGTGTCAGGCAGTGAAGAGAAAGAGAACAACCTGAGTGAAGAAGGAGGGTGACAATTTTGAGCACAAAATAAATCTGACTTAGGAAAGGGGACAGTGGGAGAAGGGTAGGCAGTAAAATAGCTCAGGATACAACGCTTACTTCTTTGTTATCCTGGCAGTGGGGACCTAATCCAGTAAATATCCTAGTGGGTCTCAGTTTCTCTGTTGTAAAAATGTAAGTCAGAGTATTGTTATATGAAGGGGAAAGAAAATGAAATCAAGTGTGCAAATTTTACACTTCCCATGTGTAATCTTACAGCCAGTTTCGAATCTCAGCAGTATTTCTTGCCGTGCTACCTACAATAGTGCTTCAATAAATGTTTAAGATTTTATCAAACATGAATTCAGTAAAAACTACTTATTATATGGGATGGTATTTTACAAAAGTACTGCCCACAGTTAGCATTTATTCATTTCTTACTGTGTCACAATTCTAAGCACTTCTGTGTTTTCTTTTTGATGTGTTTAAATTCCCCCAAACTACTAGATACAGTTACTGAAATGGCTTACTGGGAAGCCCACTTTGCAGAGGAGGGTCAAGGGTTGTATTCTTGCCCAAGATCATTCAGTTAATAAATAAATAAATTAATTGATTATGATTTTATGACTTCAGGCTCTGTGGCCACAGAGCCTACACTTCTAGGAGCTGTACAGCAACAGTTTTCTTTAACACGTGTTCCCTCGCTCTATTTCTAGTTCTTGTTTACTGTAAGACTTTTGCTGTATCTGCTGATTTTTCTCAAGAAATATGAGTGCTTTCATATTTTCAGGATGTTACCAAGGACTCAGCTTCTCAGCTGTTTGGATGCCTGTAGTTTCTCTACCTGTGTGTGGTGGGGAGGGAGGGGCACCTCCTTGGACCCCTTTAGACTGATTGTTCCTCACCTGGATTTTTCAGGCTCCCCACTTTTTCTCCCTTTTAGGCACATTTTTGACTCCTTTGAGAAAACCACCAAAATCAGAAGCTTCTTTTATCTCAGAGCCTTTCAAACTACGTCACACTGTGTGCCCCACTCGCTGGGTTTCCTTTAATCTGGGGCGTGCCTGTTGTTTGGGCAGCAGCCATGCTTGTGCTCAGGCAGAACATGACAGTGGCAGTGGCAGTGGCAGTGCTGATTCCCAGTTTGTTTTCTGAAGGAGACATTGGTGAGATAAGAACATGCTAAGGAGTTTTAAACATAAACGTGTTGTAAAATCTGTTGTGACATGTTTTAAACAAATCCCTGTAACTGGCCAAAAAAAAAAAAAAAGACAAAAACAAAAAACAAACAAACAAACAAACAAACAAACAAACAAACAGCCTTGGGAGACTGGGTAGAAGCACATCAGCAACACAAGTGCTTATTTCTGTTGCCTTTGTCTCTTCTGTTGAGTTGGAATTTTGCTCCCATGGAGCCTGTGTGGAAGGTCTCAGGCACTCCGAAGCTCTTATCCTCCGCCAGCCTCCTGCTGCTAAGAGGCAACCCCTTCTTCCTGGAGGTGTCAGTTATAAAGGCAAAGGAGCCTTTGGAGGTAGATTGGAGCATGTCAGTCAGTCAAAGAGTAAACTCTAGCGTTGAGCAAATGGTGCGTTCCTGAGCACAGTGCCAGCAGGCAGCTTCTGGCTATGAACTCTTTTATAGGGATAAAAGCCTTCCTAGTAGAGTTCTAGCAATTCTAAATATTTCATGCCTGTGCTTGAACAAAAAGTTGCCATGGGAAGGCTGGCTTGAAGATGTATTATCAGCTTGGTAGTTTACAAGTTAGCTTCTCATTAGCTTGACTTTCTTTGCTACATTCTCTCCCTGGGCAGAAACTCCAGTTTGCAAGCATTCTTTAGAAATTATAATATCTATCTTACATGTCTTTTTGCTTAAAATCTGTCAGCTCTGCCTTATGGGTTCAGCTAAAGATATCTCACATGCTAATAGGAGAGGAAGCAGAAGCTGTTTTACCTAACAACATGGTTAGAAATACTTATAGAAATAAAGTTGTGTTATTGATCTGTGTTGTACAACTATCCCCAAACTAAGTAGCTTATGAAGACACTCATGGTAACTATGGGGAGGAGTTTGCAGAGGGTGCAGCGTGGGTGTCTTTGTTCCAGGGCATCTGGTCTCAGCTGGAATATGAATGCTGGGACTTGGGTCTTCTCACTTCTTATTTCCTCCCCTGTTTAGTGGTTCAGGCTCACCATTAGTTATGAGACTCACAATGTGAGAGGCCAGAGTCCAAAGGCAAGGGTGCCAAGAAGGGTACTGACATTTACAAACTATAAATGCTGTACAGGATCACTTCCTCACATTCAATTAAGTTACAAATTATAAAAGTCCCCTCAAGGCCAGGGAGCCACCCCCATGAAGGCATGTCAGCAGCACAGCGTAATAAGAGTGGGCAGGAAGGGACGGGTCAGTTTGGTCTTTGGAGAGTGTGTTCTGTTTTGCGTATGCAATTGAGAAAAGTTTAGCTTGCACTTTGGGAGTAGTGTTTATGCTCTACAATTGTAATTTATGAGCCACGAACTGATGGAAGCTACTCACTTAAGATACTATGTCATGCTTTTGTAGTACTTTGTAACATCTCAGTTGCTTTTATATTTAATGTTAAAGTATTACCTGAATTTGTGTAAGTCAGGAATTCTCACTTACACATGCTGAATGAGTAAGCTGATGCTTAGAGAACCATAGATATCCTGAAACCACCTGAGTAATCGAATAACATGTTTTAATTACTGAGTGCAAGATTCTGCTCACAGCAATTAGATTAGAGTCTCTTTTACAGCATCCTTTTCTTATTTTAATATGTCATGAATCTGACCACTTAAAAAAAAAAAAGATCCGACCACTTACTGGGACATTGATTACTGCTTTCTCACCCTCATCACCATCACATCTCTCCTTGATAGCTTTGATAGACTCTGAATTCCTGATGGCACCACCATAGATTTGCAGCTAGGTGTTTCTGCCCTAAATCAGAAAGTAGGGCTGCTCTTTCCTCTGGGTTTTGTTTCTTGGTTTTTGCTTCTTCCGAGGATGCTCTCCCAAGTTATGCAGGTGACTCCCTCTTTTCTTTTCTCTGTTTAAGTCTTTCTTTTCAATGATGTCTTTCCTGACCATTATATTTAAAGTGAAAACTCCTATTGTTGATTCTCCATCCTCTTGTCCTGCTTTAATGCTCTCCAAAGTCCTTAGAGCCCATACTGTTTATTACTCTTATTATTGTCTTTTCCTCTTCAGTGGACTATAATCAACATAAAGACATTTTATTTTATTTAGTCCTCTATTATTAAAATGCTGCTTAATATACAGTTAGTAATTCATACTGAATATAGTAACAAAAAATTAGCATTTTAGTTACCATGAGATGCTTTTTGTCTTAGAAACTATGTTTTTTTTTTTTTGTCTTTTTGAGACAGGGTCTCGCTATGCAGTTGAGGCTGGCCCTGCGCTCACTTTTGTAGCCCAGGCTGGTCTCGAACTCGCACCAATCCTCCTGCCTCAGCCTCCCAAGTGCTGGGATTACAGGCGTGAGCCACCACGCCTGGCTTAGAAACTATTTTGACAATTGTCTTTGCCTACAATAGCTCTCTTCAGCCATTTACTTTGAAGTTTTTTGGATTGATATCTTAATGATGTTCCTTAAAACGTATTGCTGGAATTTGCAATTGCTGCCCAATCTAAGTCTCTGCTTATAATCAGTGACTTTTACTCATTTATGGTTATTGTAGTTTTGATATGTTTGCAGTTTTCTACCGTTTTGCCCCTTGATCTTACTTTTATGTTTCATTTATATACACATTCTTGCTTTTTGTAGTGGTGGCTGGATCTGAAGTGTGTGATCCTGAAATAGGGTGTGTGGCTACTAAATGAGTCCACTAATAGATTTGGCACAGCTCTGGGTGTGGATAATGAGAAGGCTCAGCCCAGGGTGAGCTGCTTGCCCTAGGGGTGTGCAGCCTAGTTGGAATGCAAGGGACACGGGACACGGAGAGGGCTGCTGCTACTGCTTCCTGCTTTTCTCGCGTGCCTTGTGTCCACTGTGCACTGTCTTTCCTCTGCCACACCACCCTGCCTTGGAGACAGCCGGCTATGAGTTGAAACCTATAAAACTGTCAGCTGAATAAAACTTTTCTTCTTTATCTTTGGATGTTGAGTGTTTTTTATTCAGCAGGAAGGAAAAGTAACTGAGACACGCATTATCCTCATTAGTGTAGTTTCATAGTAAGCTTCAAAAATAGCAGGAATATTCTTATTTTTAAAGATTCATTTATCAAATGTAAGTCCTTAGCATTTTCATATACATTTTGATGTTCTCATGCAAATTCCTACAAAATACTGTCATTTTGAGTGGAGTTAGTTAAAACTGTAGATTAATTTGGGGATATTTATATGGCTATAACTGTCAAGGTACTATTTAGATGACAAAAACTTTTAAATTAGTACATTTTGAGTAGAGCAGATTATCTTTCAGAATGGGTGGGCTTCAACATGTCAGGCTTTTAAAAATATCTGACCTCCCCTAAACAAAAAGAGGCTCTTTTCAGCAGATAGCCTATAGATTGGATATAACCTTCACTTTTCCCTGGGTCTTCTTGGAACCTAAGTTATAAATTTTTGACTTTCTAGTTTCCTCAGTTGCATAATCGCATGCATCCACACCTTAGCTCTCTGTGTCTCTGTCTCTCTGTCTCTCTCTCTCTCTTTCTTTTTCTCTCTCCATCTTCCTCCTCCAATGAGTATACTTGGCAATAATATAAGTAATGTCACTATCTTCAACTGAGCCAGGATGTATTCTTGAAAGAAGACTGTCCACCTCTGCCACATTCCACAGGCTCTTTTCCTATAATGCTGTATCCAACTTGGTAGTGTTTTTCCTCACAATTTCTAGTCTACGGTCACAAAGAATATAAGTCTATAATTTACTAGTCTTTAAATATTTTTGTTAGGTTTTGGTACCAGGGTCACACAGGTCTCATACAGAGATAGAAAGATAATATAGGAAAATTTATTTCACGTTCATGTCGCAGTTCAATGTAAGTTACCAGTAAAAGGACTTTCACTCTTGTAGTCATTTAGTACAGTAGCACTTTCTTTTAGTGGTGTCAGCAATACTTATGACCTCAGAATTTTCACTAGATTCATTGAATTTGACTAAAAAAAATGGGGAAAAAAGTGAGCAGTATTGCACACGCATGTTCTACTACTGAATCTGGAGAAAATGCCTCTTCTATTTACCTTTATGTAGTAGATTGCAACTCAGTTACTTAGTCACTAGTAATTTGAAGAAAAAAAGTACTGTGAAAAAAAAAGAAAAAAGAAAAATAATACTTTGAAATACAGACTAAGTTGTGTTACCATTAGGAGAAAGAGGAGGGAGTGTGTCTTGTAAAAATAAAATCAATTCACTGTGTTGCATGATGTTGAATTCCTGCTCACAAAAATGTCACATCTTCTATTACCTTGAAGAAAATTATTCTTATCTCTTTTTTATGACTAAAAATTTTGCTCCTTTAATTTTTTGGGATAGGCTTTTACTATGCAGCTTAGATTGGCTTTGTGTTCACTTTGTAGCTCAAGCTGGCCTCAAGCTTGCTGCATAGCCTTCTGAATGCTGGGATTGCAAGTGTGCACCACCATGTTTAGCCTTGGTCTTTTTGCATTAAAAATAACTGTGGATTCCTTTCCCTTCTCTATAGATGGTGGGTCCCTTGAGGTAAGGAAATCATGTGTCATTGGCCTTTGCATCTCTACAAGTCCTCAGCACAGGGACTCACATTTCAGTGACAATCAGTATATTATTGCCATACTGAATTGAGAAGGAACTATGATTCAGAGTTGTTGAGAATTTTCTAGACATTTTTCATTTGAATCATTTTGCTTCCCTCATTTCTATTTGTTTAGGAGACAGTGAATTGTAGAAATTACATGCCAATATTCATGCTTACATAGCTGAGTATTTGAACTGGAAGCCAGGTGTTCTGATTAATAATTACAGTTGCTAGGGCTGGTGAGATGGTTCAGAAGACTAAGTACCTGCTTAGGTAGGTGCAGGGACCAGGGTTTGATTCTGGAACCACATGCTGTGCTAGCTTTGCCCATGGATGTGCTGAATTGGGAATGGATGTAGTGGCACATGCCTGTAATCCCAGCACTTGGGAGGCTGAACAAACAGGAGGTCACTACAAGTCTGAGCTGCACAGTGAGACTCTGAACAAATGTACTTTTTTTCTTTTCTATTTTAAAACTAATTTTAATGAGAAAGAAATAACAATGAGATACTTTTACAACAGGTTAGTAGGACAGTAACAATAATTAATATATTGTGTATTGTTGTCTTCATGGTAGTTATTTAGAATACTAGATGCAAACATGGTATCTTGTCTAAACACTATCAATACAAATCTTTCTTCCTATTGAACTAAGAGAAAGTAGCTGTATGTATAGTCCAATAGTCCATAATAGTAGTGGGTTGTCAGCAGAATTGGCAATGTTGGAAGCAGTTTACTTGAGTATTTTACAGCTCAGCATATTAACATGGCTTAACTTTTTAAACCTCATGGTTAGACTTTTCTGCTGGATGGTTAAGACCAAGACAAAGCAAGACCTATAGAACAAAAAATGTAACTTTTGTATCTGACAAGGTCAGTCAAATCCCCTCCGGATTTACCCTGAAACTACGTACTGCAGTTTGTAGATCTTTTGTCAGTGTCGGCCATCTGGATGAATCACGGCCATTGCTTGACCAATTTGCTATCTGTGAAAGCCTGAGAGAATGTTTTCTTTCTAGGCAATTCTCCTTAGGCACACTATACACCATTGATCCTTTTCCTCTGTAGCCCCTAAATCTCCTTGAACAGAAAATTTGGGACACCACTGAGTTACAGGATGTTACAATACAGATTCTCTTCTATTCTTAGTCCTCACTGACCTTGAAGGGCTAGGGCCAAAATATTGCTATCCTTGTAGTCCTTTTTTTTTTTTTTTTTCCTTTAATTTTTTGATCAGCAAACTTAATTTGTTAGCCCTCCAGGAGAGAAGCTTAATGATATTATTCCCTATGGTGTAGGCACTTGAGCTTAACATTACTATCTTTCTGAATATCAAATGCCATAGGCATAACATGGAACAGGTATTTTCCATCAATCATTGATATTCTAAATTGTTGAGGTTGCTGCTTGATAATTATTTAGACCATAGTCATTTATTTTAAGTAAAGGTAAAACCATGATAAAGACATTTTAAAGTATTAAAAATTTTTGTTGATACCTGTATCAAAATATATAGTGACATCTTAGGTTAATATTCTTTAAGAAAAGTTGTATGCTTCTAAAGTATACATCATGTTATCTTTTGAAGATCATTTCTATTCTGGTATACTTTAATAATTTCCATTTGCTATATTTTCATTTTGATTTTCTCTCATTCCATTCCGGTATACCATTTTGGAAATTAAATAAAAAACTGCCAAGAAGGCATAGAAATACATCATCTGGTAACAAAGAAGCATGAATTGTATTACATATAATCCAATTCTTAATATTTATATTTAAGAAAAAATATATTGTAATGAGTTATTAAATTACATATTGGCATTAAGACCAAGTTTCAGCTCAATATACAGTAGAGGGAAATTGCTGAGCTAATTTAGTCACTTTACATTCACTTGATACGATGATTAATCATATGTGTCATCTTGACTACACAATGAACTGCCCATATATTTGGTTAAATAACATTCAGACTATGTCTATGATAGTTTTTAAAATAAGATTAACATTTAAGTGTTAGGATGAATGAATTATATTCTTTTCTCTAACGTGAGTCATGAAGGCCTGGGTAGAAGAAAGCTGCCAACTCTTCCTGAGTATGAGGGAATATCTCCTGTCTCACCACAGAGATATCATTTCTTGTCTTTAGGCTTGAATTGCACTATCAGTTTTCTTGGTTCTTACATTTTTGGCTGCTACACTATTGTTTCTTCAGGTCTCTAGCTTGCTAACTTAACATCTTGGAACCCATCAGGTTGCATAAAGTATGAATCAACTCCTTAAAAACTTTATCTTCTATATGCGCACATATACGCATATATTTATGTGTTATATGTGCACACATACCCTGTTGGTTTTGGTGTTATTTTTCTAGGGAGCACCAGCTAATATACTGGACAATTACAGTTTTCAACATTATATTCTAAAATATTTCCAACTATCACAAAAGGTCATATGAGGGGCAATACATCTAGGTTTACCTTGATAGCAAAGAGTTAACTGAAAGTCATTAGATAAATGCATGAGGGGAAATTATGATTGGGGTTCTTTCAAAAATAGAAATGCATACTTAAAAATTCTAAATAAAAATATAATTACTAAGTAATTTCCCTTGATTAGCACCTCTATTCTCATGATGAGCTAAGATTCTATGATAATGTTAGAAGAATGACACTTAGTCGAAAGTTCAAGTGATATGCTACAAGCTTAAACTGTAAAATCCGGATTTCTTTAATTAAGTATGCCTAGCAGCAGGTAGGGGATTATTTTCTCCACTGAAATAGGATAAAGCCTTTCCTAATGATAAAACTAATTGCTTTCTTAATAACCTATCAGAAATAAAAATCTCATCCATATGACCAAATATCGAACACCTTATTCTTCAATCTATCATTCTTAGGAGTCAATTGACCTCTCCTCTACAGTAAGATTACTGGGCTGTGCTGCTGTTTTAGGCCAAGAAAATGTACCATTATCCATGGTCAACAAGTTCCCTTCTGTCATTGAGAGGAAATGAACAAGTTTACACTGAGTTTGTGTACTTTTTCCTCAAATCTAGGATACTGCAACTTGGATGAACATTGACATTATATTCTTAGCAGAGACAGATCTGACATTAATGGATAATCTATTCATTAATACCCTGAAGGTCTAGTAGAATAATCTTCAAAGGCTTGTTCAGCCCCAGGCTTATGGCATCAGGTTGTAGGCAGCATGTGGAGATTTAGGGGGTTGTTTTGAAAGTCAGGACTCATCTGATTTCAGTATATCCCTACATTTGACAAATAAAAAATCCTAATACCCTCTACTCATGCAGTCTTCCTAATGAGTTTGTGCTTTAGAAATTTTCTGCTATAAAATATACATCTCAAAATTTATAAGCTACCATTTGAGACACCATTTTCTCTGCTATCTCATTACTCAAAATATTCCTCCGTCAGTTTTCTTGGAAATCTCATTCATGTCGAGAATGCTTACAATTACTTATCTTGCACATTTGAACATATATCTGTAAAGTTAAATGTTAAAATGAAATAACCAAGAAACATTTATTGATTGGCTAATCTATAGATATATGGCAGGAAACATCTTTTCTCTGGGGAATGCCAAGTTGAATGAAGCTCATTTCTTGGCTTCAATAATATGACAATATGTTGGTAACATATTTTTATAAACAAAAAGGTATTGGCTCATATAATCTTCTATAGATGACAACGATAAAACCTGGAAGAAATGTATCTACAGTTGTATTTCATACATATCCACCAAACAATTTGATGGCAGTAGATAATGACCAAAAGCAAACAAAAATTTCAGAGCATGCTACCCTTCCAAAATAAATATGACTAGTAAGATTTACTGTTGTGCTCCTCTTCACTTGAAGTCTTGACCAAACTTACTTGAGGCTCTGAAGGCAAACAGACACTATGCTGCTGGCTTTAGATATTACACAACAAAGTTTGGAGCTAGAAAAATAATCAGAAATCGGGAAGAGTTTTTTTCCTTTACGTATTTGGCACAGGGTTTCGCTATGCAGCTCAGACTTGTACCAATCCTGCTGTATTCAGCTTCCCTAGTGCTGTGATTACAGGCATGGGGAACCATGCCTGGACTAGGTTGCTGGCTCAGTGTGCCCTGGTGGTGGGGCCAGCGTGGGTTGCAGGACCGAGAATCGAATCCTACTTCTCGCACTTGCCAAAGCAGGTGCTTAGTCCACTGAGCTATCTTGCCAGCTCAAAGGAAGAGATTTTTGAAGGAAGCTGTTCAGGACAGTTCAACCCTCTAATTTGCATTTAAAATCACCTGAAATTCTGAGGTATATGCTAAATTGACTTCATGCTTGGGAAAAGTTTTATGGACTCACCCCAAATACCTACCATCTAGAAATTTAAAATTCACACAAAGGTGTCAGATGATGATTTCTCTAAAGAAATAGTTTGAATTTTGAATTTGACCAAATTGATTCTAAGAGAAAAAATAGTCACTCATCACAGTAATGTAGCAATATCTAGTTTCTACAACCTGCTACTTATAGCTTTAATTATATGTAAACATTTGAAGAAATAGTGTAATCTGCACTCAAGAAAGATACAGCTAATAAATTCTGATTTTGCAGTAACTCTGAGGAAGAACTTTAAGGCATTCATTGTAACTATGCTAGGACATTAAATAAATTTTATTGATAATAAATAAAATGATGAGGACTCAGCAGAGACAGAGAAATTGAGTAAAAAGTATAATTTACAACACAATGGAAAGTTGTCTTACTGAAGGTTACTGAAGAAGATAGAGGACACCTTAAGACCAATTAACAGTGTTAATATGAAGAACAGGGAGACAAAAGATTGACCACAATGAATAGTGCCTTAGAGACATGGAAGCATATGAATGGCTTAATATACATGAAACTAAAGTCACATAGGGAGAGATGAAGGAGGATGGGACAGAGATGGAATTTAAGCTCCAGAGCAGAGAAAGTAAGTCTGTCTTACAACTGCATCCTCAGCCAAGACACACCGATTTGATAGTTGTTAACATTCTGCTCAATAGATAAGTACATATGGAGCTTCTGGCTCTGAGCAGCTGTACTGTGTAACTAACAGATTTATAAAATCATGGTGGAAAGCGGGATGCGTAGCATATGTAGGGATGCTGGCAAATCAAAAGGATGCATGAGGTCCAGTAATACCTGCATCTTTAACATATAAAAGAGATGCTATGTAGAATTACTTTGGTTAATCTCATAGTCCTACATATTTGACTCATACTGGTTTTTCTTTTTTTTTTAATGTTTAATTTTTTTTCTTGTTTCAGAACTTTTGTTTGTTTATTTATTTATTTTTATGACTGGCTCAGCCTGCCCTGAGGGCAGGGCTGGTGCAGCATGTGGTGCCGGGGATCGAACCGCGGTTCCTGTAGCTGCCTAAGCTTTCCCAAGCAGGCGCTTTAGACCACTGAGCCATCCTGTCGGGCCCTCATACTGGTTTTTCAACTGACCAGTTTTATTATTTTATTTATTTATTTATTTATTTATTTTTTTTTGCCTTTTTAAGACAGGGTCTCACTATGCAGTTGAGGCTGGTCCTGAGCTCACTTTTGTAGCCCAGGCTGGTCTCGAACTCGCATCAATCCTCCTGCCTCAGCCTCCCGAGTGCTGGGATTACAGGCGTGTGCCACCACGCCCGGCTTCAACTGACCAGTTTTATTTTTCCTCTCATGTTCTATTTCTAGGTCTAAGATGGGTGCCAAAATAGAAGTCCACTGTTAATTATTGAGTAGCATAAGCTATCTGGCCAATAGATTGACATTAAAATTATATAGTCTTCACATACTTGGGCCAAGGCCTTTTAAACAAGTGAGTTAAATATAGAATACCATTTAAGGACAGAAAAAGGAAAAGAGACCAAAGAAGATGCCTCTTAGTTCACACAAAAAGATGTGGACGATTTAGAATTCTTAGAATTGCCTCTCAGATTGGACCTAAGAACTATCCCCCAACACCAAAATTTTCATTAATTTAAGTCTCTTACAGGGGCCTGGCAGGATGGCTCAGTGGTCTAAAGCGCCTGCTTGGGAAAGCTTGGGCAGCTGCAGGGACCGCGGTTCGATCCCTGGCACCACATGCTGCGCCAGCCCTGCCCTTAGGGCAGGCTGAACCAGCCATAAAAATAAATAAATAAACAAACAAAAGTCTGAAACAAGAAAAAAATAAAATAAAAAATTCTTTAAAAAAATTAAGTCTCTTACATAAAACTAGGTAACATTTGCATATAACATGTACATCCCCAAATTTACTTTAAATAATCTCTAGATTACTTGCAATACTTATACAATGTAAATGCTATGTGTATAGTTGTACTGCACTGCTTAGAAGATAATGAGAAGAAAAAGAAATCTGTACATTTCAATGACATGATTTTTCTCCTACTATTTTTAATCCATATGGTTGAATCTGCAAATATGAAACCTACAGATTTGGAAGGCCAGCTTTATTTAGACTGACATCTACAGTTGTTCTACACGTGGCACATTTCAAAGTACATAGATGAGAACATAGAAAGGTGATAATTCTGGGGTCTTGGTACATTTAGCTCTGAGAAAAATTAGTTGACTGTAGAGGAATGCTTGTCTTTTTAGTGGTTTTTCAATATATGTAGGATGACAAGTTCTGGGAAGAAGACACACATTTGTAAAGATAACTAATAGTAAACTTGTAAAGGGAAATGATATTTTTGAGGTTATATCTATAGTAATGTTCTTTTTAGGATATCAAAAATGTTGTATAATAGTCAGTTAAAAAGACTCAAATATTATGTTGAGCATTTGAGGTGCAGGAAAAGAGTGAGGAGAAGAAATATTTCATCTTTGGTGAAGTGAAAATTCTGCCTGGCTTAGAGCTTGTTGGCCCAAAATCAATTGTATGATTCAGGGTAATCATATCCTCTCTCTGAATTTGAGTTTTTCATAAATAACATAAAGCTTTCTATAGCCTCTTTCCAAATTACGAAAGAGAAAAGAAAAATGAAGTATAATTATTGGCAATTATTTTCCAAAATGAAAGTCATATAATTGCTCGAAGGATAGCTTTCGCTATTATGTGCCCACTGCTACCACTGTTATTGGTTAAGCAAAATTATTACAGGCATATTTTCTCAATCTTGTGATTATCTGATAAATTTAATATGTAAAGGAAGAAGTACAATCAAGTTTAATATCAGGAAGCCTAAAGAGTTTGAGGGGACTCTGGGGAATTTCTTTATCCACTACTTCTGTTGCAATGTTTTTTATTAATTCATACAAAAATGTTTATGGAAGATCTATACACCAGACACTGTATTTGAGACTAAAGCAGAAATTCTTCTTCTCATGATGTTTATCATTTAGGACTTACTTCCTTCATTATAATGTTATTAATTGATACACACTCATTCTTATAGGAAATTGCAAACTTAACACAAATTGAAAAAAAAAGAAAAACTATCCAGTACTGAGAAAAGAAATGTTCTGCCTGAGAAATAAAATAACAGAAGAAATATGCGCCTGTGTGGAATCTGAGGATAGAATTTTATAAACCTTGACTCTCATTTTGTACCTTTAGGTAAAAAAAGCCAACACATTAAAAGCCAAATCCATCCAAAGCCACCCATTTTTATATAAAGCCATCTAGTACAGACACAACCGTCATATGTTACAATATTCCATGCCAAAAAATTAATTGGCTCAAGTTGACTTTGAATTCATCTCAGACTTTCAGAAAACTTGCTGAAAGGTTTGTCTACCTCAAAAAAACTTTTGATGAGCCCAATTCCAAGTTTTAACTTTTTTAAAAAAGTGTAAAACCAGCAAGATTTTCTTAGCTTCCTGTTTGGTTCAGAGGTACTGTAGGCTCCAATTATGAGTCCTCGAGGGAACACACAGAAAAAAGACACAAAAATGAGATAGCTCTGGAACAGATAATTATGGAGGAAAATATAACAAGAAAACAAGTATAAATCAAAAGCTTAATTCAAAATTGCAAAGTGATATATCTACAATATATATCTACATTATATATTTTAAAGATATATCTACACTGAAAATTTTTATGTGGTATAATTCCACTTAACAGGCTGTGGATATCTACATTCACCTTCCTGCAAAAAGTTAGTCATTTTCTGAATGAATGCCAAACTCCTGACGAAGGTGATCCATAAATAGAAAATGCAAATCAAAGTTCTTTGTACTGCACTTCGTCCTGTAAAGCTTTACATTTGTTCCTTCTGTTTACTGACATTCAAAGATGAGTTAGCAAAAAGTAGAAGTAATTCAGTTGGAAATGGCATTTCAAGCATATATAGGTCTTGCCACACAGTTGAGATTTGAATGATCAAATTAATTTGCTTGGGGGACTTAAGAGAACTGGTTCCAATATTTGATTTTAGTGTTCTTGTTCAGCACGGTGTCAGATAATCAAATTTGAGGTAACATTTTCCCCACTTAGCTTTAGTTTTAGATCAAGATATATTAGGAGCATCGACTTGGATTGCTTCTGTATTTTGCCCTGTCTTTGTCAGATCTATTATATTTGAAGCCAGTTGAACTGTTTTATTTTAAGAGAAAATTATTTATTTGTGAGCAGATCTTATTTCCTAAAAGTGTTCCTTTAAAACAGAAACTCCTTTGGGTTTGTCCCTGGAAGAGAAACCTCTATGGATATGCTTTCATTTGATTAATAAAGCCGGATTTAAAGCATTTACTACAAGCACAATCTAAGGAGATGAATAAGCTCAAAATTTTACTCACTTAGGACAGTGTGTGAACAATACATGATGCCAAATTATGTGGCATGTACGTGTACTTTCAGCAAAAGTTAAAAAGGGTAAGAAATGTTAACATAGTTGAGGCTAGTAATAATTCATGTGGGTGGTTAAGGATACTCCATAGCTGAAAAGAATTAATTAAAAGGCTAAGCCAAAATAAAATGTGATTAAGGGCAGAATTCAGAAGGATGACATGCATGATTTTCTGCTTAGGAAAGGCTAACGTGCCCAGTAGAGTGCACTGTTGTGAGTTAGGTAAGGGAGCCAGGAAATGGTCTGACAGCAAAGCATGAAAATTTAATATTTGGTTGATTTGATTTCTTTACCCTTTGAAAGTCACTTATGCCTTTTGGTGACATATTTCTATGAAAGACATTCAAACTATATGATAAAGGAAATGACATCTTTCTCAAAGTGAGGAAGGCAATCAAGAGATGGAGAGATGGGAAAAGAGAGGGAAAGGGGATGAATAAGAATTAAGGTACGGTGTGTACCTGCACCAGCTCCACGCGTGGGATGTCAGTGGCACACAGTGCAAATGTACGAAGAAAAGAACAAGAAATGGAACGACCAGTAAAGACCCTCACATTGAAACCACAGCTTTTAAGCTGCTCTAGAAGTGAGGAGATGTTGGCCTAGCCTCTTTTCCTTACTGTTTAAATGAAAACTAGCCAAAATGGGTAAAATACATAGATTTTCAAAAATTAGGATTATTACTCAGTAATGTAATAATTTCCCAAATATAAATATACCTGTGTCTTATATGTAGAATAACTTCCTACATTGGCTATGATATTATGATTACTATATCACAATTCTAAAAGAAATGACATGGTTTTAATTGTTATAACTATCTGCCATTGACAAAGCCACTTAACTCTGAAACTCATTTATCTCTAAAGAAAATAAGAGGGTGTCATAATAGCCACCTCATGGTACAGTAAAAACATTAACGTATGTAATAGTATATCATAAATTACAAGGCATTATGCCAATTTATACTTGTCATAGCTACTGACCAATTCACCTTGTAATGTACAAGTCCACTCTAACTGGGCTAAAATTTTAACTTTATTGGTATATATTTGCAGTGCATTCAGTTTACATACATATTGATTCTTCTCATTCACCTTCTCTTCCTCACCCACCTCCTCTCCATCTCAACATCTTTTCCAATTTTAATTATCATTATTATTTAGTTCATCTTTATAACATATGCTGTTTACATGCATTGTGCATATTTAGTATGTGTGCATGACACACCTTAAATCTTTTTACAAAGATAGATATATTTAGAATAAATCTGAAAATATGTCAAACCAAGTTTAATGGAGTTGCAATAGTTACAATGCTAATGAATCAAAAGTGATGAGACAATACTAGCATTATTAATATTATCTATTTACAAATGTTTTCATATATATATATATATATATATATATATATATTATGACTGGCTCAGCCTGCCCTGCGGGTGGGGCTGGAACATCGTGTGGTGCTGGAGATTGAACCATGGTCCCTGTGGTTGCCTAAGCTTGCCTAAGCAGGTAATTTAGTGTGCTGAGCCATCTTGCCGTCCCCTACAAATGTTTTCTTTGGTTTGGTTCTATATTTCTTGAAGATAAAGACCAATTTCAATTTTCTTTCCTAAAAGCCAATCCAAGGTCTGATATACAATAGCTACATTTTAATTTTTGATTGGGGAAAATGAACTTGGAAGAGCTTAAAATATTTTATATCTCTAGTGCATATAAACAGACATTATGGTATTACCATTTTGTTCTTGCTATTATAATCATAATCAAAATCATAAAATAGTCAATATAAGTGAATTACTATCCAAAGAATCTCCAACAAAATATTGGAAATTTTTTAAATATTATATTCAATGTTAAATACTAAAGATTCTGTCTGCATAATTTTTAAAAAGTCCCTTACATACATAACCTAAGCTTAGGTGATAAACCTTTATTCCATAAGTAGTGCTTTGGTTCATAATACCAGCACATTAGTTTTTTAGGGTTTTAATTATATACATAAATATTTAAATATAATAACTTTTGCAATTTAAAAGTGAACTTTTTTTCCTACCAAAAATTTGAAAATACTTAGCCAAAGGAATTCAATGTTTAGTTTTAGTAGTTCTAGGCCTTTCTATTCCTACTAAAAAAATTGCCAGTCATTTTTAAGAGAAGAAAAAGCTTTCAGTCACAGACAAATTCAGAATGCTTTTCTAAAAGATTGTTTTTGGCTGTAAATAATTCTCTTTGGAATAAGTGACTCATCTGAAACACCCTCAAATCTCATCTTAAAGACAGAACTCATTGTTTACTCAAATCAACGCTGCAAATAACTGCTGCTAGCTTTGCTACTGTTATTGGTGTGTTTTTACTTGGCTTTTGTTTCCCATGTATAGCAATAATAATAATAATAATAATAATAATAATAATAATAATAATAATATAATGCCACATATTTGCGCTGCTGTGCTTACTACGAGTCTTTCACTTTTCAAATCACATATTTTATTTGCTTGTGTTTCCTAGCACCATATTACTTGTTTCTTATATTCCCATTTTTTGGTGGAAGGAACTGGGCTCAGGAGGACGATAACTTTTCTAAAACCACACAGGAAGTTATAAAGCTGGAAAGAGAATTGAGATAAGCCTGCTTTGGAATCTGTGCTCTTTCTCTTTACTGAAATTAGGAGTTACTTTTTATAGAAATTTGAAGTCAAACCAAGATTAAGTAGCTGGTATAGTTATTTACCTATAGAAGCACAATGGACTCATTTTTGAAGTTAGCGCTGTGTTCCAGTACTAGGATGGATGCGTCACCAAAACCAGATATATCTTTTCTTGGAGTCAAGTCTTAATCCCAACACTGGTTAGGCTTTACATTTTCTAATTCAAAAGACAGAAATTATAAAAGGTGAAAAGCCGGGCGTGGTGGCGCATGCCTGTAATCCCAGCACTTGGCAGGCTGAGGTAGGAGGATCCGTGCGAGTTCGAGACCAGCCTGAGCTACAAAAGTGAGCTCAAGGTCAGCCTGAACTACATAATGAGACCCTATCTCAAAAAGACAAAAAAAAAAAAGGTGAAAAAACAAAATTACTTATAAGATATAGTACAAACTGCTTCAGCTTTTTAAATATATTAATGGTTTTTGAGAGATGTAATGTTTACTGAAAATAAAAGATTATCATGAAAATTTGGAAGGCTTTTTTTTTTTTTTTTTTTTTTTTTCCTGGCTCAGGCTGCCTTAAGGGTGGCTCTGGGGATCAAACCTCCATCTTCTGTGCCTGACTGGGATTGACAGTGCAAGCACTTAAACCACTGAGCTAACCCAAAAGTGCCCATGAAAATTTAAAATCATATCATACTGGTGATTTTTGAAAGGTGAAGCATTTATTTCATGTTCAGAGATTATCTTGAAATTTGTAACATCGCTAAGATTACAGAGCTTTTTTTTTTTAAGATTACAGAGTTGAAGCTATATGAGAATGTATTTTAGATCTGAGGTACTGTCAGCTGGGGACTAAGTAGTTCAAAGCACTTCCCTTTTTGCTAATTAGCACGTTTCTGTCAATTTATTAAGCATAGATAAGCAATTCTTTTTCATTTACATATGTTCTAGGTTAAAATTTCAACAAAAATTGAGTACTAACTTTGGAACTTCCAAGTTAATACTCAGAGTGAGATTTTTAGTATCTAAATATTAGCAGGAAAGCCAGAGGGATGGAAAGAATACTCATACTTGTGTTTTCTTAAAATTCAATGTGTTTTCCTTTGCCTGAAAGTGACTTTCTGTCCTCATTATAATTATCAAATAATTTTCAAAGATGAGAAGTCTGATTTTAGAGTGGTAGCTAGGTTGGGTTCTGGTGAGACCTCTCTGCCTGATTTGCATATAGCCATCATGGGAAGGTAGTCACATGCAGGTAAGGAAGAGAACATAGAAACAAGGGCCTTTCTTTCTTTCTTTCTTTCTTTCTTTCTTTCTTTCTTTCTTTCTTTCTTTCTTTCTTTCTTTCTTTCTTTCTTTCTTTCTTTCTTTCCTTTCTTCCTTCCTTCCTTCCTTTCTTCTCTCTCTCTCTCTCTCCACACTTAATACAGGGGATACAGAATATATAGGGTCTTATTACAAAGATCGGACTCATCATGACACTTCTGTTTTCAACCTCCCAATCGCTGGGATTACAGGCGTGCAACAGCACCACACCCAGTCTCAGTGGCTGTCTCAGTGTGCCCCTGGGTGGGACTGGAAAGACAGACTGGGGACCAAACTCTGACCCCTATGCTCTGCCTAAACAAGTGCTTTAGTCTGCTGAGCTATCAGGTCTGCCCTGACTTTTCTCATACAAGAATATATCTCATCATAAGGCCTTCATCCTTACATGTCAATCTCCTTGCAAAAACCTCATCTTCAAACACTGTCACAGTGGGGATTAGGGTTTCCCTTTCTGAATGTTGATAGTATAGAATCGTGCGGTACCTAGCACACTCTGCTGTTTCTATTTCTATCAATTTACTCTGCTTATGCTGTTAGCTTGCTTTTTTTTTTTTTTTGTCTTTTTGAGACAGGGTTGCTATGCAGTTCAGGCTGGTCTTGAACTCATACCAATCTTCCTGACTCGGCCTTCCAAGTGCTGTAATTACAGGCTTGCCATGTCTGGCCTGCTATTGACTTGTAACTGTGTTTTTATGTATTTAATGATGAGGATTATGTCTTATTCATCTTTGTTGCACAGTATTCATTAGGAAATCAGTATGCTTTAATTTTGAAAAACATAAAAAAATTACATTTGCGCTATTAGTGATTTAGCAATGATCAGAACTGTTTTTCTTGTTAGATGTCTTTTACTTTACAAATAATTTATTACTTATCAGAGATTTTAGAACATAACATATCTTATTTATCCTGGTTTCCTGATATGAAATTCATAGCTTGTAAAACTTAAGCATATCTTAGTAAACATAAACTTACTTGCATAAGTGTATGTAATAAATGATAAATGATGTTGGATGATAAAATTGAAAAATGTTAATCATTTGCTTTTTATGCTATTCAGTCATTAAACAGGTTCTCTTTAAAATAGGCAAAGTCATGCCTACATATTTGAATTATGGACATATATGTAAATAAAGGTAAAGTGCTTATTCATGGAATTTTAAGATAATGTTTTATCATTAATTTAGTAAAAAGTAATATGATATGTCAATTTTTTATTTGATTGCACAAGATTTATAGTTAGACAGACATGTAGTTGAATTTCAATTCTATAACAGCTGTATAACTTTGGGTAAATCACTATGACTGTCGTTTTTAGTATTGCTAACATGGGGCTAATAAGTATTCGTATACTGCAAAATGTCTGATCAGTGTTAAGTCTGGCATCATATTGTCTATTTTTTTCTTGTTCCTGGGACAAAATGCCTGATGCTCCCAGTTAAGGAAGAAAAGGTTTATTTAGCTCAGAGTTTGTGGACGTTTCAGGCTATAGCCAGCTGGCTCCAAGGCAGAGTGGCTCTGTGAGGAGCAGCAAGGTGGCAGAAGACAAGCTTCTTTTCTTCCCTTGTGCTGTACACAGGCCAACTTCTCGACGACAGGCGTGGCACTCAGATCATCTCTGTGCGCCCCTCTTGCACAGCCTGAAGATGTTTACAAAGTGCAGACCCCGAGCCCTGCCGACTTGGGCTGGAAAGGCTGTAACTCTGTTTCCTGCCATAACTTTGTGAGAGCATGCAAACACGAGGTCCAGTTTTAATAAGCTATTTTCCAAGAGCCTGACCCCAGGACTACACAAGGCTTTGGGGACACATCCAGACTCAGAGATGACATGTATTTAAGGTGATCAACATAGTTCCTGTCAGCTAGCAAAAGCCCATGATAATGTTTTTGCATCATGTTTTGGTCATGTTTTTGCAGCTGCAGTCATAGCATAAGAATAATCTCTTAATTTTATTTTTTAATGTCCATATTTCTTTATCTGTAAGATACTAGTTGTACTCTTTATATCAGTATTGGTTATGAAGTTCAAATGGGATGTCTCTGAATTATATTGTAAAACAGTATTGCTACACTAAATCAAATGATAGTTGAATTGATTTGCCTGTCATTTTAAAGAGGTCAAATGCTGGCCAGAGACAAAGTACTCTTTAGAAGTAATTCTAAAGTGTAGTTCTATAAGTTCCATAGCAACCTTTTTAAATTTTCTGCCTTGATTCATTTTTATTTTCTAGTATTTTGTTGACCAGGAACCCTTTGGTTTCCTATACTTCTTCCATAGGGGAAGCTTAATCAGCCCTGAAATGCACTGTGCCAGTTCGTCAGAGGCAGCACTTCTGGCTTCTTTTCATTGTGTACAAACCCTAAACTTTGTTTTATCAGTTTAAACAGGTTTGTTACATGACTGCATCTCTTTTTTTTTTTTTTTTTTTGTCTTTTTGAGACAGGGTCTCACTGTGCAGTTCAGGCGGGCCTTGAGCTCACTTTTGTAGCCCAGGCTGGTCTCGAACTCACACTGATCCTCCTGCCTCTGCCTCCCAAGTTCTGGGATTACAGGCGTGCGCCACCACGCCCGGCTGCATCTTTAAAAAATACCAATAAGTGAATTTAGACTTTATTTTTAAATTTATGCCCAAGTGAAGGTATATTTCTTCCTGTTAAACATTCATTCCAAGTATGAATGTGTTGCTTTTTTGTTGTATTTCTACTGTTTTAACCAAAGATGGTTTGGTTCTTTAAATCCTTCCTAAATTTCTTCTTCTGGTATGGCTATTTATGTAATCATGTTAAAACTGAGCATTTCAACTTGACAAAATTCTGCCGTAAAAAACTATAGTCCTACTTATTTTCAAGAGCTGTTTTTTTCCCACTCAGTGTTTAATAGCACAATTTAGTGTCCTTTAAAGTCTTGGGAAAACATTACATAGCAGAATTTAACAGATGTTATATTTATACTTGTTTCTAAGCAAGAAAATTTATAGAAACTTAAAAGCAGTTTTAAAGTCATTGTTTTTTTATATCTTTTATTTATTTGGTGCAGGGTTTCACTACTCAGCTTGGACTTGCAGTGATCCTCCTGGCTCAGTCTCCCCAGCACTGGGATTATAGGCATGTGCCACCCACCAGATTTCAGTAGCCTGCATGGCATGGGGTGCTGGGGATCGAAACTAGGTCCTTCCATTTGTCAGGCAAGTGCTTAGACTGCTCAGCCATTTCCCCAGCCCTAAAGTCATTGTATATCATGACTTAATATATATTTTAATTTCTTAATAGAGTCCTTCCAGGAGATTTAATGTATTATAGCTTAGTTTTAACTTTTAAGTTGACACATAATATCTGAATATACTATTTTTATGAGCACAAAGTGATATTTGGAGATATAATGTATAAATCAGGATAGACATTTCCTCATACACTTAGCATTTCCTTGTGAGAACATCAAAATTCTTTCTTCTACCTTCTTTGTGAAATATTCTAAACATGATTATGCACTCTATTGTGCAATAGAACTTGTTTTTCCTATCTTATCACAATGTGGTACACATTGACTATTCTGTTCCTATCCTTCGTTTACCAAGCCACAGCAAAAATGAATTCTCTATATATTTGAAAATCGGGAAAATGTCAGCAGGATCTTCCTTGGCCATTGTAACACAATCTTTGGATTACTAGGCCGGGATCTTGTGCCCTCACTGTTCAATAGCAGCTCCACCACTGGTAACATTTCTATGCTTTTCTAAAGCATCAAGTCCAAAGAAGTACACCATGGACACTCTGAAATGTGAATTCTAAGTATTTTAACAAAATTTCAAGTATTGCTTCTTTGTTTTGTGGAGGCTATAGTAAGTGTTTAAACTTTATGAATAGATTGAAAAATGAGTTCGAAATGCAGTTTTAAGTTTTAGAAGTTGGAAAATGTACTGATTATTTATTTATTTGGTACAAGGTCTTGCTATGCAGCTCAGATTCATAGCGTTCCTCCTATCTCTGGGATTATAAGCAGGCTGATGCCCAGTTTCGGGGGCAAGGAAGGGCATGCAGTATCAGCCATTGAACCTAGGTCCTTGTGCTTGCAAGGCAGGTGCTGAGACTGCTGAACTGTCTTCCCTGTTCCTTACTTTTCTGAGTTTTACTTTTATTTTCTGTAAAGTAAGATTAGTTGGGCCTAATAAATTAAGTATGATCATAAAATTAGGTAGAGTAGATTTTTGTTATTACCACAATTATTATCTATTTGTTAAAAGACTAAAATGAACAAATAACCAATGCAATAGACAACACAATATTCCTAACTAGGTCTAAAATCCAGCATTCCAAAAGTGAGGTTTACATGAGTTAGAGGTATCTTTGACTGTAAATACCAGATATGTTGACTGTTCTGGCTTGCTTATTTATTTATTTATTTATTTTGGCTGGACCAGGGTTCAAACTCACAACCTTTCACTTGCCAGGCAGGCACTTGTGCCACAGAGCTATCTCCCCAGTTCCTGTCCTGGCTTATTTAAATACCATTTCATATATTAATCTTTTCACAAAGTAGTCTAAGAATCATAGTTATTGGTGTTTATTTAGAAGCTTAGTGATGTCTTAGTTACTGTATCTGAAAACCTCACATGCATTTCTTCATGGTTGCAGACAAAGGAATCTAGTATCATGTAAGAATAAAGCATCATGATATTTTCCATCAGTACTTTTATATGATGTACATGCACTTACACAATGCTAATCAATTTCCTTTTTTTTTTTTTTTTTTTTTTACTTTATGACAGGGTCTCCATGACCTCATTAGGTAGATCTGACTTGAAGTGATCTGCCTGTGTTCAACTTCCCAAGAGCTGGGATTATAGGTATGCGCCACCATGCCAGTTTCATTTGCCATCTCAAGTGCCCCTGGTGAGTGGAGCTGGCACAACAAACAGGGATTGAACCCTGGCTTCTGTGCCTACCTAAACAGTGTTTTAATCTGCTGAGCTATTTGGCCAGCCCTAGTTTTTGAAAACATATTAAAACATTTAAAAATAGGTAGGAACATCTATAGAAGTGTAAGAAAAATATTTGACAAACACTCAGTAAACAAAGATGTGAAAGGAAGCTTCTTCAATTGGAAAAATGACATCCACACATGACCTACACCTGAATCATAACTAAATAGTAAGACATGGGACATTGGTCCCATAATTGTAAAACAAAAGCAAGGATGTTTTCTCATTCAGTTTGCTTTACAATAACATGGAGGTCCCAGTCAAATGGAATGATGAAGGATAAAAAGGCAGACAGATTGGAAAAGAAGAAATAAACTGTTCCTATTTACAGATGATATAATTCTTTATTGTATTTACATTTATTTATTTATTTATTTATTTATTTATTTATTTATTTATTTATTTATTTATTTATTGTGGGACCGGGGTTCAAACTCATGACCTTGCACTTGCCAGGCAGGCACTTGTACCACGGAGCTATCTCCCTAGCCCCCAGATGATATAATTCTTTATGTAGAAAGTCCTAAGAAATTAATTTAAACCAGAACTACTAAAAGCCAACGGGCCAGCGAGATAGCTCAGCAGTCTAAAGCACCTGCTTAGGCAAGCTTAGACAACTACAGGGACTGGTTCCATCCCTGGCACTGTGTGCTGCGCCAGCCCCACCCACAGGGCAGGCCAAAGCAGTCATAACATAATTAAAAAGTTAAAAAAAACTAATAAGAGTTACTAAGCTACTCAAACTTCTTGTAAAATTACCAACATCCCAAGACATAAATATATAAAATCAACTGCCTTTCATTATGCTATCAGTTAAACACTGCCACTTACAAGATCACCAAAATAAGAAATTGTCATAAACTTAATAATATATTTATCCAAAAGAAAGTGAAGTGGATGATTACACAAGATTTCTGTATGGACGTTCATTATAGCTTTATTCACAGTAATCCCAACTGGAAGCAATGCAAATGTCCATCAGTAAGAGATAGGTAAATTCTAATATATCCAAACTATGTAATGCTATCTCACAATGAAAAAGAATGAACTGGCACATCCCGTGACACAGATGGACCGCATAAAGAAGCCACAAACTACAAAGTTCACACTGTCTGGATCTGTATCCACAGATGGTAAATCAAGGTTGGCCTAGGGAGTTTGAAGGGTACTGGCTGTAGTTGTAGAAGATAACTTTGGGGCTGATGGAAGTGGTCTGTATTTTCATTATAGTTATATATGTAAAAATTCATTGAAGGATTGACTTAAAATAGGTACATTTTCCGTGTACAAGTGCAGTTCAATAAGATTGATTCATAAGCAAGAATGTTATCCTTTCTAGTTACAGGTATTCATAGAAAATGTTCTGTATGTAGCGTGCTGGAACACTGCTGTACCACTAGCTGTAAAGGATACAATTGTCCTTAGCAGTCAGGGAGACAGTACTGATGCCTACCTGATAATCAGAGCCTGGTGAATCTCTTAAGAGAGCAAAATATGGAGAGGATAACTTCTAAAGTGCATGAAATATGTGCAATTTGCAGTCTGATAGAAGTGCTATGGGCATAAAGCCAAAGAGTATTCTTAGAGTAGACTTTGTTTGGCATTCTAAATTTAACCAGCTGGAATTCTTGAAGTACTGTGCATTATTTAACACTTTGAAGTGTAGTGTTTGCCTTTTATTTGAAAACTCTGCATCTCTTGAAAGACATAAAGAGTTACTTTTTTTTTTTTTTTTTGTAATAAAGCATCCAATAGCTTATAGGTTTAATAAATGGCAAGCACAGACTGAAAACTTGTAGCAAGTCTGATGAAAAGATCAAAAATTCAAGTGGACCTGTACTTGTGAAGCTGCTCTTGCTAAACTCTGTTCTGAATAAAGATATATGTAGCTCAAATCAACAGACTGACAGAAACAGTTTTATGACATTGATTATAGTTATCCATAATAAACAGTTATATTTGACATAGGCAGTTTTCCAGCTGTATAGTAGTACTCTTCAGGGACTTACCATGTTTCACTAAGATTATAGGTTTACAAAATTAACTTTAGATTTTCAAAACTAAGTATTTTTTTCTCAAATAAGATATATTTGAAAAGAAAGACCTTCCCTTTCTGCAGACTCCATAAAACTTCCTTCTCTACACACTCATTCTGGTGTGTTCAAACATTTATAGATTATGTAGGCCAGTAAAAATTTTTAACATACTAGCTCAATTAAAGTAGAATTGTGAATTAGTCTTTACAACTTTGGGGAAGCAGTTCATTTCCTTAATAAGAAATATTCTCTTTAGGGAACCGAAAATCAAGTCCAACAGCCTAATTTCCTCATAAAGAGATTTGGAAGGATTCTCTTTCCATTGAGCCAGTGCTGAGTTCCAATTCATTCATCCAAAGAAGGAGATTTCTCATTCTGAGCCAAACTTAAGGAGCCAGAATACAATGCTGTGAATTTTAAAAAGGAAAACACTTTGCCTGTACTTGAGATTCCAGTGCATGCATGTGGTGTTTCGGAAAAGGCTGACAGACTACTGCATTTGTCAAACACTCTTCCTGCTGAGTAAACATCTTAATGCTAAATAAAGCATGTCATCTTGCTTTTCCTAACATTTTTGAGACATTAAATTGAATTCTCATAACTTAAAGCAATGAGTTATTTCTTTGTTTGTTTGTTTATTTGTCAGAGTCTCTCTGTGTATGCGAGGATGGCTCTGGACTCATTATGTAGTCCAGACTGGACTTTAATTCTTGATCGTCCTGCCTCAGCCTCTAAAGTTCTGGGATTATAGGCATGTGCCACTATTATTTTGAAAAAAAATGTTAAATAAATCTCAGAGGAATCCTGAGAAATATAAAGCAAGATGAAAGCTAGACAATACGGAAGACTTACCTGATATATATGTGTTTAATCACTTGAGCTAACAGGATTTGACACTGGGTTGTGTAGTTCTGATCAATTCAGCCAGACTAATTATTGATCTACACATAGCTCTGTAGTTTAAAGCCTCTTCACGGAGAACTATAAAACACTAGTGCATCATACTTCACTGGATGAAGTGGAGTAGAAACTCATGTATCTAAAATAGAGATAAGAATTAATAAAAAATGAGGGTGATGGCATTCCCACATGATATA
Source organism: Myocastor coypus (assembly GCA_004027025.1). Classification (NCBI taxonomy): domain Eukaryota; kingdom Metazoa; phylum Chordata; class Mammalia; order Rodentia; family Myocastoridae; genus Myocastor; species Myocastor coypus. The sequence goes on from PVJA010008075.1 coordinate 59,537, forward strand.
TTAAATAGTTCCCCACTGTGTTTTGTTGATAGAAGCTGAAATTGACACTGTCTGACTGAGAATTTGGTACCTGGTCACATTAAGTGTTCTATTGTCTCTGGGAAAGCCACTATACAACTTAGATAATATGAATCAGGATGAAATAAAATAATGTATTTCTGAAATAAGAGTGAACAGTGTAAATATTGAGCTTGTAAGATATGATAATAGTCATGTCACAACAAAAAAGCATAATCTATGTTTATCAGTTTCCACAAATGTCAAATTTTTGTACCAGAGTCCACCATAATAGAAATATATATGGTTACAGATAATTCTCAATTACTTATTTTAATGAAAAAAGATGAAGAACAAACTAATAGAGCTCCTGCCCTGAATAGAAGTTTGTGTGACCATATTTAGTCTCCCAAATATTGCTACAATGATGCATGATGGGTACTGTTTTTCTTTAAAGTTTCTGATTAAGATATAGTAGGGTCAACAGAGGCAATTTGAATTTTAAGGTCACACACTTCCTTTTCAAAGAATTTTATGGGAAAAAGAAGTTGTTAGATGCTGAGCATGCAATGACTGTTCTAGAATGTTATATAGTTGGGATCATTTTGCATACTAAAAGGACAATGTATAGGTATTTAATAATGATATTGTCTTTAGAATAGAAAATTAATCTAAAGTAAGATACGTTTTGAACTGGAAGAAATAAAATTCTCTAAATCATTTCTTTAAATTCTGTGGTGCAAATGTAGAGTCATTTTTTTGTAGAATAAACATAAGGTTACAATATTAATAATTATGATTCTTCAGGTTCAGAAATTATTTGTACCTTTGAACACTGTCATGGAAAAATTGTTGCCCCAAAGCCAAGACCATTGACAGAATTCTAACAATTTACCATGTGCTATTCTATAAATAGATTACAATTGTGTGGGTGAAATAATTAATCAATACACCCCCGATCTCCTCTATCTAAGTATGTGTAATTTGTGTTTGTGTGTACGTGTGCATAGAGGAAAGGGAGATTTGTTAGTGTTAAAAATAATACTATTAGTTCAGTGATTTCCACAGAAGTTTGAGAGGAATGCTTTTTATATCGATTTTACTGAGGAAAAATAACCTATCCTAACAAACTCGAGAGTGATACAAAATCTCTCCTATAGCAATGAAATGTTACAGAAATTAGAAACAAAGTAGTTGGAAAATGAGAAAAACAGGACTTCCCTGAGTAATGAGTCTAGTCTATTTTTCTACCCAGAGCAAGTGGGAATTCTCTGTACTTAGTATTAACAGAGTTTAAATGAAAAAGTATGTACACGTGAGCATGCTTTCACACACAGATCATTAACCTCGTTGTGTATAAGCTTAAAAAGTAAATACTTCTATTTTCCTTCATAGATCTGCAGAAGGTACACTCTGCCTGCCCGTCTCTCTTAGCCACATCATATTCCCATTCCTGGACTCAGCAGGACAGGTCAGTCCGGATCTGATCTATACCCACCATACTGTCCCCAGGGTCTAGAGAAGGAAGGTTATGTAATTCCATGCAGAAGTGCTGTTTGGATGTAGCACTCGTACTGCCATACTCTGCTCTAAGGAAAGTGACATCGCTAGGCCTGAAGTTGAGGTTGGGAGGGCTACTCTTAACTCTGACACACAGCTCCTCCAATGGCAAACAGGTCTGTTGCCTTCACAGGGAATTAATCAATGAGCAGAGAGATGGAGGATTATAATGTAGTTTGCCTTGGATAATTGTTCTGTGTATGAACTTTTAGTAAAGCGTACTTAGGATTTTAGTTATCATAGTAAATCATTTGGTTTTCTTTTTATGTATGTAGATTTATTTACCTATCCAGCTTTACTGGAATCTGGCTAATACATACAAATTCTACAATATTTTAACTGTACAATGTAACGAGACAAGTATATATTGTGAGATTATTTCCCAAATCAAGCTAATTAATATAATCTTGCCTCATGTAGTTTTTTCCTGTGAAGACTTAAGATATACTCTTTTAGAAAATTTTAAGTATGTGATACATCATTAGAAAATATGTTCACCCTGTGCCTTAGATTTACAAAATCTATTCATCTTACAATTGAAAATTTGTACCTTTTGACTAATTTCTCCCATCTTCCAACTGCTCCTTCTTTATGAAATAGGCCTGATTGCTTATTCTACTTTCTTCCACCTGGTTACAAATACCAGGATTTGCTTCATTTCTTATTTTTAAACAATACAAAATTGAGATAAAAAATTAGGAATGATACAAGATTTCACTAAAAAATAGAAAATCAACAATGTTTGCTGTATTACAAGATGCTATCTTTAAATAGTTCTTCAGATTACCAGATATAAATGTGCAAAATTCTTTACAAAAACAAAGAAAAAATGAAATTAGAAGAAATTCAAAAGAGGAAAAACATCAGAGCACAAAAAAAAAAAAAAAAAAAAAAAAAAAAAAAAAAAAAAAAAAAAAAAAAAAAAAAAAAAAAAAAAAAAAAAAAAAAAAAAAAAAAAAAAAAAAAAAAAAAAAAAAAAAAAAAAAAAAAAAAAAAAAAAAAAAAAAAAAAAAAAAATTAAGCATTAACTGCTCCTTTCCAAAGACTAGTAGAAATCAACAATACAATTATCCAAACTATTCTGTATTTATATATTTCCGTTCTTTTGTTTTTCCTTTTCCTTCTTCCTGTTGGATTTCTTTCTTTTTGAGGGCTGAATAGTGGAGGATTTCTATCTTGTACGTGTTGTGAATAATGTGGCAATGTACTTCATACTGCAATATCTCTTCGACATAATTATATCATTTACTTTGTGCAACTTGAAGAGGATTGCTAGATCATAAAGTAGCTGTTTTTAATTTTACCACTTTGCATAATGAGTGTAAATATTTTTAGTTTGACAAGCAGCTTAAAACTTTTCTAGGCCCGGCAGGTTGGCTCAGTGGTCTAAAGCACCTGCTTAGGAAAGCTTGGGCGGTTGCAGGGACCGCGGTTCGATCCCCGGCACCACATGCTGTGCTAGCCCTGCCCTCAGGGCAGGCTGAGCCGGCCATAAAAATAAATAAACAAACAAAAGTTCTGAAACAAGAAAAAAAAAAACTTTTCTATTTCTCCACATTGATAGCCTTCATAACAGGTGCAAGGTAAAAATCTCATGTTTTAAATTTCCCTAAACAATAGTGATGTTAAGTGCTTTTGCTCTTAGACCTTGTTGTAGCCAGGGTTACAAGAGAAATAATTTAATACAGGACATATAATTTATAGCTATATTTTATAATAGCCACCCAAAGAGTCAAGTACAAAAGAGTGCAGGAAATCTGTCCATATACTAGAGACCCAAAGAATCCAGCTGAGGCCCTGGATCCCATAGCAATGTCCTGCATGAGATCAGACTGGAGCCCAAGACAAGGTTTCCTACAAGGCCTCCCTCCCCTGGAGGCTTAGTGCCCATGACAATATCTCATGCAAGTGTGTTTAGTGGATCTGCACTGGGATAGCCCCAACGTCAGTGGTGGAAGCTAGAAAGTCTATGCCAGCAGGATTGAGGATGTGGGACAGCATGCTGGAGGATCTGCACTGGAGCCAGGAAGTGACACTGAAAGTGAGAATCAGAGCTCCCCGCAAAAGTACCACAGCCATCATCAGGAATAATGAGGTCTCAAGTTCCTCCAGTGAAGAGGACAGTTGAGTTCATATCGGGACAGCCATCATGACAAGCTTCTCCAGGGCACTGAACAGTGCACCATCTTTTTCTTGGGAGTCAGGAAGTGATGCTCAAAGTAAAGACCAGAGCTTTGCAAAGTGAACTGTAGCCATCCTCAGCAATAGCAAGGTCTTGAGATCCTTGGATGATGAGAAGAGCTGAGTTCATATAAAGAAGGCCAGGAGAACCAACAGCACCAAACCTCTTCCTCACAGATTCTCCTTTTCATGCTGCTGGCAACAATCCTCAGGTAGGGCCCCCACACCCAGCACCATATGGGTGTTTAGCTGGATGTTGTAAGTTGATCACCTACTGTATACCCAGCACAGACCTATTGGATGATTTCTTATGTTCATAAAAAAATGTCTGTTGAGGTCAATTTTGTCTATTTTTAAAGCAAAATTTTAAAGCAGTGTTCTGAAATAACTGTCTATTGAACTTCACCCAATCACATGGAGTTGAACTGTGCGCTGGCTTGTCCTCATAAGCTTACTTGCTGATGCCTCCTTACAAGCCATGTGCAGATGCTTGCACTTACTGTCTGGAGACAGATTCAGCAACTGGTTGCAGAGGAGTGAGCTGGAGGATGAAGAATACAGAGCTTTGTGAGTGCCTATGGGCCCCATGGAAGGAGTCCACAAGCTAGAAATCTTAAAAGGCCAAGAAGTGTTGAACAGTGTGTGCAGCCATTGTTGAGTTTCAAACCTTAGCTATGAGTCTCTCTACTTTCCTTGCTATTATTATGACTTGTATGGAGTTATCCCCCACAGGGTCAATTGGTTACAGGTGAGGCTTTTCAGAAGTAGCAGGATTTAAGGTGTGAGATGCTGGGTCTGAAGATATGAGGTTGGGATTGATTCACTGAATCGGTTCAGTGCTAGGATTAAAGCTTGCATGTAACACAAGGAGAAGAAACAGGCTATGGTGCGTGGTTTGATGCTGGCCGCTTGCTGCCTTCTGCCTGCCAAGACTGCTTCACCTCTGTGAGGACCTACAACCATGCTACCCTGCTGTGGAGTCAGTCCACTATGCACTGACATATCTACGCATAGTGGGTCAAATAATCTTTGTCTTCTTTAATGTTGGGCTTTGACTATTTGTCTGAGTAACAGATACAGTGAGTCCCTTATTTTTCTGGAAGTAAAGGGACAGAGATGGGCCTCTGGTATGGCATCCCGTACAGCTCTGGGACCTGGGTGACATTCAGTGCATTAGCACTTTCCCGGTGTGACAACTCACTGGGTGGTGAACTGTGCCCTCACTGGCTGTTGTTCTTGCCATCTATAATGTTTCTGTCCATAGATATTTTGCTGCAGTAGTGTACTGGAACGTTTTTGCTGGATTCCTAGAGTCTCACAATGTTTCCCCACTTCTGAATAATTGTCAAAGTTGGTGTACTAAGCAGAAATGACAGTAGAAAATATCTGATCAGCCACATTACCTGTCATACCTTTAGGTTGCTTTTTCTTATAAATTTCCAACAAAGAAACTGCCATACATACAGTTATAAATACTTTAATGGGTTCCAACCCAGACCCAAACCGCACCGCTGGGAGCCGAGCCCGTGCGCCTGCCGCGGGTAAGCCCCCTACACCCCTCTGCCCCTCCTCTGTGTTCCCGCGACTAACTTCCTGTTCCACCCCAGACCCAAACCGCACCGCTGGGAGCCGAGCCCACGCGCTGCCTGGGTCAAGATCCCTGGCCTGCCTTCCTTTTCCCCGCTCCCCCCCCCCTTTTTTTTAACCCCTCCAGCCCAAGCTCCAGCACCAAACCCATCAAATACCTGATTTGGCAACCGATATGGTCCACGAGCCTACCAGGACTATTCAATCCCAAAGCTCCACCTCCACCTACAGACCACATCCGCCAGGATTCACAAAAGCTAGCAGCCAGAGCTCCAACACAGAATCAGGAACCTCTGTAGAGGAACCAGCTTGGAGTCTCCACACCAAACGCCCATAGACACAGCATAACGTCACCAAAGTACAGAGGTCGCTTCCATACAAAATGATAACAACAAGGAGTAGGAGACAATCTCAGGACCCATGCCCACCCAAACCAAATACAGAAGACACTATCATGGAAGAAAATGAGAATTATACAGATGAAACCTCTGAATTGGTAGCATCTGAGGCAGACACACAAGTGCAGAAAATTATAGAGAAACTGAGATCAGAGATAACATCTGAAGTAAAAAAAGAAATACATGAAGTGGAAAAACGGCTGGAGAAATGTATAGAGGACATCAGAGCAGAAATAATATCTAAAGTTGACAAAGACATGCCTAAATCAATAGCATTCCAAGTAGGGGAACAACTACACAAAAGTAGAAAGGAGAACAGAATAGAAATAATCTCTGTATTAGAGAAAGAAAGGATAACCATAATGACAGACTTCAATACTATTAAAGAAGACATCGATAAAAAATTAGAGGAGAATAAAAAAATGATGGACTCTCTGACGGAGCAATATAGGAAAGACATAGATCGCATGAAACAGTTCCAAAGAGATATACAAGAAAATAAAACCTCGATCACAAGTTGGCAGAGCTGAATGAATGAAAATGAAGATAGAGTTTCCAACCTTGAAGACACAGTTGCAGCCAGTGAAAGAGTAAGAAAGGATCTTTTAAAAACAACCAGAATGCAGGAAAAAATAATTCATCATCTGCAAGACGATGCGAAAATGAACAACGTGAGATTAATGGGAATCAATGAGAAAGAAGGAGTCAATACAAATGATAT
>PVJA010008076.1:0-65780 GCA_004027025.1 Myocastor coypus
ATGGTAGTGTCTTCTGTATTTGATTTGGGTGTGCAGGGGCCCTGAGATTGCATCCTACTCCTTGTTGTTATTATTTTGTATGGAAGCGGCCTCTCCACTTTGGTGGCGTTATGCTGTGTCTATGGGCCTTTTTTCTGGAGACTCCAAGTTGGTTCCCCTATAGAGGTTCCTAACTCTGTGTTTGAGCTCGGGCTGTTAGCTGTTGTGAAGCCCCATGGGTGTGGTCTGTAGGCGGAGGTGGAGCTTTGGGATTGAGTAGTCCTGGTAGGCTCGTGGACCAGATCGGATGTCAGTCGAGATGTTTGATGGGTTCAGTACTGGAGCTTGGGCTGGAGGGGTTCAAAAAACAAGGGGCGGGGGTGGCGGGGAAACGGGGAAGGGGAAGGTGGGCCAAGGATCGTGACCCAAGAGGGCCTGGCTAGCACCGTGTCGGGGCTGGAACAGGACGTTTGTGGCAGGAACACAGAGGAGGGGCAGGGGGGCAGAGGCAGCTTACCTGGGGCGGTTGCACAGGCCTAGCTAGCACCCAATTTTCAGCATTTGAAGATCAAAATAATCCATTGAACAGAACAATCACATTACCATCTTAATTGACATTGAAAAAAACGTTTGACAATGAATAGCACCTATGCATGACAAAACAGAAAGGTAAGAAATTCCTTGATGATGAGTATTTACAAAAAGTCTCCAGTCAACATGTTTTTTTAACAATGAATATTTTTGCCTAAGACCAAGACAGTTTTTTTCCCCTTATCACTCTCACATCTTGTACAAGAAAGAGAAAAAAATATCCAGTTTAGAAAGAAATAAAGCCATTTCTGTTTGTCGCTAGCATGACTGTGTGAAAACTATTAAGAAGTCCACAAAAGAAAACTTTTAGAAACAATATGCTCAGCAAAGTCACAAATTATGCAATATATATGTGAAAAGTAGCCATATTTCTATGTGCTCATATATATGCTATCAAGTTTCAAGGCCACTTATAATCATTCAAAAATTTAAAAATATAAATACTTACTATTAATCTAATAAAAATGCAGAGTACTTACAGATGAAAACTACAAAGTGATAGTGAGAGGAATCAGATCTAAATGAAAAGACATACCATGTTAATGAATTGGAAGGCTTGAGTTAATAAAGACATCAATTAGGTGCAAGGCAATAAAACGGCTTAATGCAATTCATATTAAATTATACATGCATATATTCTCTAAGATGTATTTTAAAATTCAAATAACTTATAATAGTTAAAAGTCTTTTTTAAAAGAATACTATATAATAAGCCCATCCTTCAAATTTCATGACTTATTAGATAGCATAGTAATCAAATAAGTGTTAGTGCTGTTAGTGGAGGGTTAAACACAGAGCAGTGGAAAGGTAAGAAAACCCAGAAAGAGAGCCACACAAATGCACCTACTGGCATTTGACAAGCCACAAAAGCCCTCCAACTAAGATAGTCTTTAAAAAAATACTGGAGAAATTGATCATTCATGAGCAACTCATAACTTACTCAAAAATAAACTTAAAATGGAAGAAAGACTTAGGCATGAAATATAAAACTATGAAACTTCTAGACAGAAAATAGAGAAAGTGTTTGGAATCTGGGTCTAATCTAAATCTTTGGGCAACAAAAACATCAAAGGAAAGAGAACACAGATTTTATCAAAATTAAAAACTTTCACTTTGCAAAGTATTCTGTTAAGAAAAATAGGAATGAGCCGGGTGTGGTGGCGCACGCCTGTAATCCCAGCACTCGGGAGGCTGAGGCAGGAGGATCAGTGCGAGTTCGAGACCAGCCTGGGCTACAAAAGTGAGCTCAAGGCCAGCCTCAACTGCATAGTGAGACCCTGTCTCAAAAAAAAAAAAAAAAGAAAAATAGGAATGTGGGGCTGGGGAGACAGCTCAACAGCATAAGTGCCTCCCTGGTAAGATAGTTCAGTGGCATAAGTGCCTTCCTGGTAAGTACAAGGTCCTGAGTTTGATCTCTGATAAAAGAAAAAGCAAGAAAAGAAAATTAGGAATGAATTATAGACAGGGAGAAAATACTTGCATATCACATATCTAACAATATGAAGTGATACCACTAGAACATTTTAAGACATTTCAAAGCTCAGCAATAAACAAACAAATATCCACTTGGGAAAAAGGCAAGAGATATGAAAGTATACTTCACTTAACAAGATATACAGATAACATATGGGGCTTTAAGTGTTATTCAACAACATTAGTCATTACAGAAGATCAAAAGCAAATACATCATATTTTTATCACATTTACTAAAGTAAAAAAAAATCATGACACCACCAGATGATGGCAAAGATAAGGGGAAGCTGGATCTCTCATACATTGCTGATGAATTTGTGAAGTGGTATAGTCATTTTGGAAAAGTTCAGCACTTTTTTTAAACATTGGACATGTGGCTAGCTTATGATCCAGTTGTTATATTCTGAGCATTCACCTCAAAGCAAAAAAATATTTTTACACAAAAAAATTTGTACACAGATCTTCATAGGTGCTTTATCCAAAGTGGTAGAAAGTGTAAAGAACTTAGGTGTCTTTCAATAGGCTAGTAATTAAACATGCTGTGGTACTTTGGTGTCATGGAGTAAGATTGAGCAATAGAGGAGGAAATGATGAGAGACAGATGTAGCAAACGGGATGACTCTCCAAAGAACTTGGCTGAGAAAAGTAATTTCAAAATTAAAAGGTTACATACCATGTGATTCCATTTATCCATTACTGAAATGACTACATTGTAATAATGGACCATCGATGTGTCATCTTAAGGGCTACAGAGGGGATCTGGGTGGGAGGCAAATGAGTGGGACTGTAACTTCTGGTGATGGAAATGTTCTGGACCTTAACCATATTAACCTCAATATCCTGGTTACATGTTATACTATAGCTTCTCAAGATGTCACTATAGGGGGAAGTTGGGTAATGGCTATGAGCTCAGTCTGTATCATTTCTTACAACTGCATGCTAACTTAAAATTTCTCAAAAGAAAAACTTTGTTAAAAATTCAGAATTTTCAGAACTTGATCAGATCTATCCCAGGAAATATCTGTAGCCCTTCAAGGTCAGTGAGGGCTCAGAACATAAGAGAACCTCTGCTGTGACATCCTGTAACTCAGATGTGACCCAAATTTTCTGATCAAGGAGATTATGGGGACACAGAGAAAAGGATTGATGATGTATAACATGCCTAAGGAGAGTCACCTAGAGAGAAAAAAAATCTCTCAGGCTTTCACGGAGAGCAAATTGGTCAAGCAATAGCCATGACTCATCCAGATGGCTGACACTGACAGAAGATCTACAAGGTGCCGTACATGGTTCCAAGGTAAATCCTGAGGGGAGTTGGCTGAACTTATCAGATAGTAAAAGTTACATTTGTAGTTGTACAGGCTTGCTTTAACTTGGTCTTAACAATCCAGCAGAAAAGCATAACCATGAGGTATAAAAAGTAATGTCATTTTAATACGCTAAGCTGCTGTGCTGATAACTTACTACTATTATGGACTACTGGACTATACAGGGTTATAGTGCAGAATTCGAGTACCTACAATCTGTGGACCAGCATCAAGTATGAAAAAGTCCTTTTAAGACTTCTCCAAATACAGCTTCTCTAACTACAATGGAACACCCATCTCTGACAGAACAACACAAGGAAGGGGGATATGTTGGGAGCCACAGGAAGCCAGGAAATTGATAAAATGTGTGTAGGTGGGACTGAGCCTCAGTGCCTAAAGCAAATAAGCTACCTCACTCCTGAGATAAACATCCGGTCTGGTTAAGGTCAGCTATTAGTCTCTAGGCAACCTTGCATCATGTGTTACTAAATTTGCAAAAGTATAAATAAAGGATCATTTTGTTGTGCTTTGTGTTAGTCTTGCCCATCAGCCAGACCAGTGACCACCTAGTCCAGCTTTTGTCTCCTTATCTATCTTTCTCATTCCTGCTGCTGTTTCTCCCCAGATAGAATCAATCGCAGTGAGACCAATGGATCCCTGAATACACTAATCCATGTCAGTGCATACCTATTGCTTTTGCTGGGCTGATCTTATTATGCTGTAGTTAGAAAATTTAAATGTGTCTTCTCCATGCTACCATTATTTTTTAAGTACATGGACTATGCCTCAGTCATTTTGAACTTAGTATATAGTCATTTGTTTGATAATACACAGTGTGGTTCATAGGAGGCGCTGACAAACGTTTATTGTGTAGACAAGTCAATGTACACCTGCACAGTAACATTTACATATGTATTTCTGTCTGAGATGGACTGATAGGCTCATTTGCATAGAATATCTAAGAACAAAGGTGATAATGAATAAAGTGAGGATACTAAATACTTCTAGATTTTTTAGTTATTGGAAAAGGCAGTAAGAGAATCAAGAATTTGGGCATGTGCAATGCAGTTGACTACAATGGAAAAAAAGTATATAGTAGGTGAAACTTCCCTGTAGGGTCTCAATTCATTCTGATTTCCTCCTTTTTCTTCTTATGGATTCCTACACTTGTTCAAGCCTAGATACCTAAATCAGTTTCTCAGTTTTAGGGCTTTCTGAATTTAGAAATATTCAGAAATCCTTCCAAAGATACTTCAATGGGACAATGCCTTAAATTACATCTTTCCCACTGCGAATTGCATCAAGACCATGTCCTATAAGTACTGCTAAGTCACTGAAAACATTTCCATCATTTTTGGGTAGCTGCTTCCTTATGTCAAATTTGTAGATACAAATTTTGTCTAGCAGACACTATATTTTGTTAAATTTTCCCCAGTAACATGTTATGCTTCAATGTTTTAGGCAACATCAGCTTTAGTTTCAAACACAGTAAAAGCTTAGCATACGTTAAATGTTGTTATGCATTCCTTGAAATCAACTTGTTTTGAGATGTAATTGCATGCCATAACAGTTTCACATGTGTAATTCTATAACTTTTCATACAGTCACAAGATTTTGAAGCTACCACTACTAATTCCATAATAACTAATAACTTTCAAAAGTGGAACTTCCATATGCATTGGCAGTCATTAGCTTTCTTCCTCTTTTTAGCCATTGGCAACCACTGCTTTGTTTCTATGAATTTTTCCATTCTGAACATTTCAGATAAATAAAATTATATAATATCTGGCCATTTGTGTCTGAATTTTTATTTTAGATAATATAATGTTTTTAACACTTTTAAGCCCCAGCTATGCTATGGCATGTATGAGTACTTCATTATTTGTTATAACTGATTAATATTCACATATATACATATATATATATATATATAATTCTATATACCCTTTACATGATTCTACCCTTTTATTGTTCCTTCACTAAATAAGATCATTTCCAAAATAGTAAGCCCTTATCTCTGATGGTCAAAGGCTTATAGGGGATAAGAAAGCAGGATATACAGAGGCAGAATAGTTTGTCAACTGGGGATTATTTCTTACAATATGCAACATAATGACCAACTGCACATCACAGTGACCAGTATTTCTAAGGAATAAAGGTAACTGGAACTGTAACCAGAACTGTTACCTGGGCAGCTAAGTATACTGGCTGAGGGAGTCATTTTATGCTACATTTTCCCCCTCTTTTAGTTTCCATGTAAAATCTTTGCTGGGCATGTTACAAGGGATCTTTTGAGACAAGGCCAAACTAGAAACAATTTTGTAACATTACTCTGGCAAAGGAATGAAGGATTTAATCTGATCTAGGAGATTGTCCAAAGTTTCCTGGGTACCCATTAAATCTTTATCATTTGTAAAAATTATTACTGATTATTTTGTATTCTCTTAAGGACAATCATCCACAGCGCTAAGGTAAAGCAAAGATTGGGCTAAGCAGTCTGAAGAGGCTCAAAAAGCAAGGAGAATCATGTGTTGAGGTCTGGAGCCATCCAGTGAACAGTGTCCTCAGGCTTCAGCCATGCATGGACTACTGATCAGAGTCTGAGTGACCAGAGAAGGGCTTTGAGTATGTTTTCTCTTTACAGGGAGATGTTTGGTCTAGGTTAATTTTTCAGTGGATCTAAGGCTGGATTTATGCAACTTGTAGTGATAGTAATTGCCTGAGTTATATGTGTGGGGAGCATCTACAGTTATAGCTGGTCTTTTAGCTAAACTTTTATAGAGCTAGTTACAAGCTGTTTGTTATGTTTTCTTCTGTCAATGTTTTTAGAGTTTATAGCCTATATGCTGTATGTAGCTTCTATTTAGATATCTCTGTTAATAGTTGTTGTTGACAGTGGTCAAGGGTACACCATATATAAGGATGATTTTTTTACTAATAAGAACCTATAAGCCCTTTTCTTTTCAGTGTGGGTAGGGAATGGGAGGTCAGGATTGGCAACACAGACACTGAAGCCTGAGCTATGGGTGCCAGAGTGTGGCTTGAGCTTGCCAAACAAACAGGGGGGGAACAGATCTGGCTTTGATCTTTGAGGAGTACCAGCTAAAGTTTTTCTAGCTGAGGTTGTTTTAATTAATAGAATTCCCAGAGAGAGTTTAGAAGCACAGGTTTGGTGTACTTGGTGGCAGGTGTCTCATCAGCAGCAGGAAGCAGTATCTGAATAACCTTGGCTAAAATAACTTTGTCCAAGTGGCTACAGCATGTCCTGGATTCTATTACATGTACAGGACTCCATTCCTAACAGTGGTACTTTGAGCCATAAACAGAGTTCACTCAGCATCTGTCAGGTGGGTTGTTCTACAGTTATAGTCTGGTGAGCCCAGTTTGGCGGGCAGATATACAGCAGTATTCAATGGTTCATAGTTGTTCAGGAGGCCCAGCACAGTATGTGGCACTTGTACATACTGTGTACTCTGCCTAAGGGGAGCTTGTCATTTTTCTTGATCAGAAGAACAGTGGCTGTTAAGAGTGTAGAGACAAAAAAGAGAGAGATAGCCCTTAGTGGCCAGATAGGCCATTGTATGCTCCCAGGAGTTCACAATCTGAAAAAGCATCATTGTGTTCAAGAACTCAAGAATCGAGACTATAGAACCAGTAGCTCCAATAAATATGGGAAGTTATTTTTCTTGCAATCAGTTGCCAGATATTGTAGCAGAGTTTTTGAGTGTTTTCAATAGGCATCTTGGATATCATTAATAAGAAGTGCATTTTCAGCAAAGAACTAATTTTTGATCCTCTGCGAGGTTGAGACCAGGTCAATTATAAAGAGGGGCTGGGTGACAGGACTGACTGAAGGCAGAAGGCATTCTTTAGGTCCAGGTAGATGTGCCAGTGGGCGGTGGGTGGCACAAGCCTGCAGTAACACCTACAGAGGGCAATCATGCCAGCATTAGCAGCTTGGAGATCCTGAACTGGCCTACTGGCAGGAGAGGTGTATTTTAGCATATGACAGTCTATTATTTTTTCTCAGGGGACCATGATGACAAGCCGGAGAGACAGAGAAACAGGCCGTCTTAGAGAAAAGGTATTGGTGGCTTGGATAAATCTATTGTGAGTGTCTCCCCCAAAATAGTGGGAGAGGTTTATAAATTTGCTGTTATTGTCATTGTTGTTTTACATATTAGGAAAAATAGTGTAAAAACAAAATAATAAAATAACAATAGTTAATACATTGCATATTTTTTTCTTTGTATTTAGTTCAGGGTCTACAGAGTCTCACTATGTAGATCCAACTCAGCAATTCTCCTGTTTTCAGCCTCCCAAGTGCTGGGATTGCAGGCATGCACCACCATACCCAGTCTCAATTGCCATCTCAGCACACCCCAGGGGTGGGGTCTGCATGGCAGGCTAGAGATAAGAACTCAGCTGCTTGTCGCTGCCTAAGCAGGCACTTCAGTCCACTGAGCTATCTGGCCAGCCACATATTGTTATCTTACTGAGACTATAAGATATAGATATGAAAAATTATCCAAACAATATGAGCACAACCATTTATTGTCAATGAACTAAGAGAAGCTAGTATTGTAACTATCTTATCTTGTGCTTCTTTTGTTTTTCCCTTCTTTCCTTCCTATCCCCCTTCCCATATCTTTGTTTGACTTTCTTTTTTTTTTTTCTTTTGTCTTTTTGAGACAGGGTCTCGCTATGTGGTTGAGGCTGGCCTTGAGCTTACCTTTGTAGCCCAGGCTGGTCTCGAACTCACACCAATCCTCCTGCCTCAGCCTCCCAAGTGCTGGGATTACAAGCGTGAGCCACCACGCCTGGCTTTTGTTTGACTTTCTTTTTGAACAGTTTCTTCTTGTTTCACAGTATCTGTTAAACAATTTTGGTTCTTATTTACTCTTTCAATTTCTTGTACTAGGGAGACAATGCAATGTTTACCTGTGTGAGCCAGAATAATTTCATTCTGAGGGTATGATCTTTTTAAAAAAATATTTAGCCTTGTTTATTTTAGGTGAATATGACAAAAACTCAGAAAGAGATGAACTATAAGCAGAATAAAATAGAAACACGAAATTCTTTGATTTTTTTTTTTTTTTTTTTTTTGAGACAAGAACTCTATTATACAGTTTGGAGTCCTTGAACTCACTGTGTAGCCCATGAACTTGCAATCCTCCAGTTTCAGCCTCCCAAGTGTTAGGATTATAGGTATGTGCTACTGTGCCTGTCTCACAAAACAAGATTTTAAACAGATTGTTACAAGTCAGGACTTGTTAGATTTTAAAATAAAACTGTCATTTTCAAATCACTCTCGACAAAAGATTTCAAAATACAAACATTCTTGGGCACTGAGCTACCTTCCAAACACATTTTTAAATTTTATTTTGAGATAAGATCTTGCTCAGTTTCTACCAAACTTGCAATTCTTCTGCCTCAACTTTCCAGAGGGCTGGCATTACATGTATACTTTTTAAATTTATTTTAAGAAGTCTTTCATTTATTCATTTGGCATAAGGTCTTGCTATGCAGCTCAGACCCCTGGTAACCCTCTGGTCTCAGCCTCCCCAACGCTGGGATTACAGGTATGGGCCACCACACCTGGTTTCAGTGGCCAGCATAGCACGCCCAGAGTTCTAGACCCAGCACGGCATGTGGCATTGGGGATCAAATCTGGGCCCTTGTTTTTGTCAGGCAGGTGCTTAGGCCATTGAGACACCTCCCCAGCCCAGTGGGAGAGTTTTTAACCTTTTGCAGCAGTTGAATTTAAATGAGTTATATCTTGTTTCAGGATTTTCCCAGTTGAAGAGGCTCATGGGAACAACTTGCAAGCAGAGGAAGGCATGTTTTAAATCTAGACACATAAACCAGGTAGCATCTGGAGGACTAGGATATGAATTGTGAACTTCTGGGTGCAAGGTGATGGCCAGAAGCATGGTTGGCAATCAGGCCCAGAGGTGAGCCTTGGCTTGTACCTCTGAGAGGAGAGTTTTCAGAAGTTCAGGGTTGTGGTTATCTCAGACTGATGCAGGCATCATCTACCTCTTGAGAAAGCTATAGGGTTAAATGAGAAGGATGTAGACTACCTTGGAGACATGAATCTATATTGGGTAAGATGTCCTCGCAGGCTGCAAGTTTGTGCCTTGCAGAAAGGACAAGGGGCAAGAGTTACAGTTGCCCCAGTGATGGTAACTTTTTGATGGAACTTTTTAAGACAGAGCGTTCTGTTCCCTTGTCTACCAGGAAAATGAGAGGTTTATCCCCAACTTTTGCAATGACCATAGCTCTCAGTAGTCCAGTTTGATAGAGTTATCTTTGTTATTTACCCAGGCCCAACAGGGCAAGAAGTTCAGGTTGAGGGGGGCCCGAATAGTCATGTTTCTTTGTCTCTCACAAATGGAGGGGTCATTAACTTTTTGTATTCATAGGCCCTATAACTTGTAGCTAGAGGTCATGATCTTTTTTCAGATTGGATTTTCATATGGATCAAGTTTCTGGGTAACAGTAGTTGATTGGCTTTTACCCCCCCCCCTTGTTGTTTTTGAGAAGCTCTCAATTGGGTTGTTTCTACGTAAGGTGACCTTAGAAAAGGCTATAGTGACTCTTGTCAGGGCTAGAAGTTCAATTTTTTTTTTCCTCAGTCTAAATGTACAATACAGCAGGGCTTGTTTATAATCATCTTGAGTGTGCATTATAGGATGCCATCTGACCAGGATAGGTGAAGCCAAGCCATGAAGCAGAAGGTTTGGGGTAAGGGCCTCTATAGCGAATGCAGGCAATGGCTAGCTGTAACAAACTCAATTGTCTGGAAGTAGACAAACTGGGAGTGTATAGTGAAGCTCTAGGTGTTGGCAACAACTGCAGCAGCTGAAGAGGATGTCAAGGCAGGCTTCTTAAAATGAATGGGACTCTTTGTTCTTTTCCTTGTGGTGCACAGAATAGTTTAGTTTCATTTTTAACTCCATAAAAGCCTTTCTTCCTGAAGGCAGGGACTATGGGTTTTGACTAATTCCTATCTCTGATTGTGTGTGCTGTATACCCTTGAATGATGGAACAACAGACAAAGGGGTGGATGCCCCTCAGGAACCATTCAGATGCCTGTCTGGCCATGCTTTTCATGGGGATTTACGTGTGATTTAGCTAAGGAGGGATGAGGCTTCTATTTGGCTGTATGTCAATCACCACAGAACTGCAGCCAAGGGCTCCATCAGCCACCACCACCAGTGCTTCCCAGCCCTGGTGTACACACTGGCTGTTCCACTTACTCCCACATTAGTTTAAGAGGCACTCGAGGTTAAACATCATACACCCTTTCCCTTGGGAGTAGTCCTGACTAATGGGAGTTGATCATACTTCTCTTCTGAACAAAGCTAACAGACTAACAAACTGGACCCCTGGGGGGGTCTTACTGGAGTCAGGAATGCAGACAGACAGACAATGTCTTTCTCTCAATCTGCCCAATTTGAGCTGCTTGAGTGTGGAGCCAAGAATCCTCCACCAGATGTCTGAGAGGACTCAAAAGATCTTGAGGGTACACCTTTCAGTCAGGACCTGGAGAAGTCCTTCCTCCTTCCATGAGGGCCACAACGAATGACTAAGGAGGTCAGTATGGTCGATCTTCCCAGCCAATAGAAACACCAAAATGATATCCAGTATTTGGAGGCAAATGTATTTACATCTACGGACACTGACGGGGATCATTCCCAAAATATCAGACACCTAATCTCCGATGGCCTAAGACTTATATGGGATAAGAAAGCAGGGTGTACACAGGCAGAATGGTTTGTCAGCTAGGGGCTGGTTCTTACAATGTGCATCACAGTGACAAGCCATTTCTAAGGAACAAAAATAATGGGAACTATAACCAGAACTATTACTTAGGCAACTAACAGACAAGTATACTGGCTGAGGTGAGGACATCTTCTGCTGCAGGAGTTCCCCAACACACCTTAAATTATACTCATAGTAGATGCCTTGCCTGTCAGGTAAAAGCTGGCTTTTTCCTTACTAACTTCCATGAGGAGCATCAGCATTTCGATGGACTTTCCTATTCTATCATCTTAATTCAGTCTTCTATTATAAGGAATAGCTATGTTTCCTCTTCAAGAACTCAAGAATGTCAAGATACTAAAGATCACAAAGGCCAAAATTCCTCATTTACTGAACAAATAGTACTCGAGGAATGTCCTGCTTGTCACTCTCAGTGTGCTGTGGCAAAGAGAAGAAAACATCAGTGGCTGGGAAAAAAACTTAGAAAATTCTCTTGAGTCTGAAACTGAATAGTGGAAAAAATTCTAAGAAATTCCCTTGAAAAGAATGGGAAAGAATCCACATGCAAGATGTCATTGCTTATGACAAACCCTTGCTGCTCACATAAATTATTTTTGCAAAGTAGACTAACATTATAAATATTCAGCATAGATATTCAAATATAATGAATATAATATAATGAATAAATATAAATATTCAAATATTCAATAAATATTGAATAAATATTCAAATACTCAGTACACTAATGTTATTAGGCTATATTTCTAGTGTACTTTTTTGAAATTATGCATTTTATTTATTTTAATTAACATATAAAACATACAAATTCTACACATTAGTAGCATACCACATGATACTTTAGAATATGTACATTGTATAATTTTATTTTTTCAATTATATATATTTTTAATTCATTTTAATGAGAAAAAAGATAAAATAGCAATGAAGCAGTTGCAAAACAAGTTAATAGGATGGTTACAATAATTAATACCATGCAAATTTTGTCTTCATAGTAGTTATTCAGAGGACAAGATGCACACCTGGTTACTTGTCTAAATAATATTAGTACAAACTTTTATTTGCAATAAACTAAGACAAAGTAGCTGTATATCTATCCTAACTGTTTTGTGTATGCATACTGTCTTAGTTACTTTTCTGTCATTGCTGGGACAAATACCCGATATCCAAAATGAAGGAAGGAAAGGTTTACTTAGCTCACAGTTACTGGAGGTTTCAGTCCACATTCGGCCAGCTCCAAGGCTGAATAGCACATGGCAGAGAGCAGCAGTTCATGGCAGTGGAACAGCAACAATGGCGACAGAGGCAATGGAATAACCAAGGAAGCAGAGAGCAACAGCGCAAGTCTGTCTTTCTCTATATTACATTCAGGCTCTCCACCTCAGCCTACCCACCTTAGGATACACCCATAATCCCAGAAGTACTCAGACTCATAATCCCATCAGTACTAAAAGACATAATCCCAGGGATCATGAGGCAAGTCTCGAACTCTAGAAGTCCCTGTCCCATGATTGCATGAAGCTTTGGGGGGTTTCATGGTTTGCATTTAAAGTTTCTAATACTAGGAGAAAATATTATACCATGTCTTGTAAGTAGATTTTAAATCAAAGATACAGTATGAGTCATAAAACAAAAAGTGTAGTTAAACAATATTCAGAAAATTAATTAAATATTAATTAAATGGTCCATAACAACATTCCAAAATCCAAATCAAATCATGAGTCCAATTTAGGGGCTAGAATATTGTGTATCATATGTACAAATCCATAATCAATTCAGAGTAATCACATAGTGTTTGAATAGGTTAATATATATAGAAAAACATCAACTAAAAAAAATTTCCAGGGCCTGGCGGGATGGCTCAGTGGTCTAAAGCGCCTGCTTGGAAAAGCTTGGGTGGCTTCAGGGACCGCGGTTCGATCCCCGGCACCACATGCTGTGCCAGCCCTGCCCTCGGGGCGGGCTGAGCCGGCCATAAAAATGAGTGAATAAACAAACAAAGGTTCCGAAATAAGAAAAAAATAAAAAAAATTGCCACAGTAGTAAAGAATTACTAAGAATAAAACATAACATAAATACTGGAATGGCAAATATACGACCAGAACTACTAACAGTTTGGGGATAGGATGTTGCACAAAGTTCTACCATGTCATGGACAAAGACAGTGTGCATGATGCTTACTGATGGCCAGGTGTCACTTGTGGGACTGTAGAATCAAACAGAATCATGACCCATGGAGTGCAGGTGAAGTCCATTCATAGAATATGCTGATGGGCATATTCCACGGCTGTATATACAAAAGGGTAGTTGTAAGACTGCTTTTGTGTACCTCTTTTTCTCCTGTGTTTAATTGTTTAACTTATTTAGTGGATTCTTTCCATTCTCCTTCATGGAGTTGTGGTCATTTTGATCCCTCTCTAGAATATCTTTTAGCAAACCATGCAGGGTTGGCCTTGTCATCATGAAATTTTTTAGTTGTTCTTTGTCCTGGAAGTTATTTCACTTCATTGAGCATGAAAGAGAATTTTGCAGGGTATAGCAGTCTGGGCTGAAATTTGTTTTCTTGAAAGACTTGAAGTACTTTGCTCCATGCTCTTCCTGACTTGATGGTTTGTAAAGAGAAATCTGGTGTTATTCTGATGGGTTTTCCTTTAAATGTGATCTGCTTCTTTTCTCTAGCTGCTTTCAGTATACTTTTACTGTGCTGAATTTCTGGGCTCTTACCATATGTTTGGGTGTGGTTTTAATTGGGTTGATGTTATTTAGAGTTCTATAAGTTTCAGTTATGTAAATGTTAATTTTCCCCATATTTTGGAAGTTTTCTGCTATTACTTCTGGTCATATTCTTTTTATATCTTTTGTACAGACTCCTTTCTCATTGATGCCTATTGGTCTTATGTTGTTCATCTCTGCATCATCTTGCAGATGTTGAACTATTTTTATTTTCTTCTTGCATCCTAGTTGTTATTAATAGATCTTTTCTTACCTCTTCATATATTGCTTATTCAAGGATACCATCATTTTTCTATTCTCTATGTTTTATCAGTGTCTCCTTTAGAAGCACTTAGTACTTCTTTTATTATAGCTATAACATCTTTTTTTACTTCAGAAATTATTTCTGATCTGATTTTCTCTATGCCTTTCTGCAGTTGTTTCTCCACTTTGGATGCTATCGTTGCAGAGATTTCAAGTGTGTAATTTCCAGTTTCTTCTATGGTATTGTCCCCATTTATTCTATGTGGGCTTGGGGCCTGAGAGTGCATTTTGCCCCTTCTCTTTGTTATTTTGTATAACCCTGCCTTCTGGCCTTTGGTGTAGAGACTGGGGAGAGTTCTTACCTTAGCACCAGATCTGGATCTACCAAGTTCCAACTCATCCAGGAGGGTGTGGCTAGGGTTTGGCTGCTGGGCTTCACTTATTCCTGCTGCAGCTCTTGGGGGTGAACCTGCTGTGCCACTCGCAAGATGTTATGCTCCTGGAACAACTGCTTGGGTTTTGTCTCTAGTCTTTCTGCAGGGAGTTCAGTGGAAGTTTTCCACACTAGGCCTGTCTGATGGATGAAGTTCCACTCACATGCTGGGCTTTGTTGTTGGGTTGAGTGAGTTTCTGGCAGGCCCAGGGCAGTCTCACTTATGTGTCAGGCCTGATTGCTGGGTTAAATCTCTAATGTACTTTTCAAAAGAAAACATTTTTTAAAAAATGTCTTTAAATGCAAAAGAAAGAACAAGTTCACATATTGTTTTCAAACATGTTCATAATATTAATATAACCATCTTGAGGAAAGTTTTTCCCTACTTCATTCAATATAATTCTTCTGCCATCATAAACTAGAGCAGATAATCATATTTTATTTCATTTCCATACATGCCACTCCTTAGAATATTAACGGTTTTCATCCTTGTAATGAACAACGCTTCCTAAGATGCTTCAGGTATTCTATACTTCCTATATAGGCTCTCCAATATTCCTGGGATTAAATAAGAAGGTAGAAGGGGGAAGAAAACATTTGCTCTCCCTATTATACAGTTGGGTAAACTATGATGACTATTGAAAACCATACGTATTAATCGTGTGTCTAGATGTTAAGGTCACATAAACTGTTTTGTCTTTCTTCTCATGGAGTTTCTATCCTTATGGAGAAGGCAGATTATTATTTTCACAATGCAAATCTGCTATATTTCATCTTTAATTTATTTCTTTAATT
The DNA here is from genome assembly GCA_004027025.1 of Myocastor coypus. NCBI lineage: Eukaryota > Metazoa > Chordata > Mammalia > Rodentia > Myocastoridae > Myocastor > Myocastor coypus. Next base: position 15,340 of record PVJA010008076.1, read on the forward strand.
TTCTACAGATTTCAGAAAAAAGACTAAAAGTCTCATGGTTTACAAATTTCAGTCTTATCGCCATATGTACTTGCAGATTTATCTATTTCTGCCCCCATGCCTACCCAGAATTCCAGTTCATCACCCATGAACCATTCACATTTTTCTTCTCCTGAAGAGGTAGAATTACTTAATGTTACTTTTTCTCTTTAGTGAAGTTATAAAGGCACAGTGCTGATGTCTCTAGTGAACTTATGAAAATCAATAGCCTTTCCCCAGACTCGATCAATTTTAAGTCTTCAGTGGCTTCTTGATATTTACTGTTCTTACTGCTCAATAACATTCTTTTTTAAAATTTATTTATTTATTTACATTATTTACCTGGGGGGTGGGGCTGGTGCATTATGTGGTGCTGGGGATTGAACTGCATTCCCTGTAGTTGCCTAAGCTTGCCTAAGCAGGTGCTTTAGACTGCTGAGCTATTTAGCCAGCCCTCAATAACATTCTTGTATTTCCATTTTTTGACTTTTTTTATGCCTTGGATCATTATCTGTTGCCTTCACACTGAGCGGTACTGGCCTTAGTGTAACCCAGCCATCATCACATTTTCCTGCATCATGATGACTCACTGCCATAGCTTCTCATGCTAAGCCCAGATTTTAATTAGAATTAACATCAGACTTTGTGTGCTACCAATAATAGCATAACATTTATTTGTTTGTGATCCAGAAATACTCAAATACTATGCTCAGAGCAGAGGTAAAGATGGATTAAAGACATTCATGAGTTATTCTAACTAGAAAAAAAAATCTAAGAGTTCATATCTTTCCCCCTTTCAAATTCAAAGTTATTGATAAGTAGGCTTAAGGTCGTGTGGCAAATTAACAATAGAGTGAAAATGAACAGGCAGTTTTTATTCCACTTCTAGTGCTCAATAGAATATATTATATACTTCAAACGAACTTTCCATTAATGTGAATATAGGACTGGGGACTTGTATTTAAGATATTAGAAACTCATGATAGTGGTCATTACTACACTGTCATCATAATGATAGTAATAATTGTAAGAATGTAGAACATAGTTACATATGTTTTACCTCATGTTGTTTCCACAGCAACCCTGTGAGGTAGGTATGTATGAGCCATTTGCCTGAACCAACTCTACTTTGCAGATTTGGGCCAAAGTGGTAGACTCTGGATTTCAACCTTAGCCTATCATGCTTTGAACTCAACTTCTCATCTTTAACTGATGTACAAATGCCCTGTTTTGCCAATTCTTAGAGCCTGAAACTGTATGGTCTGCTTCAGACCTGTAGACCTATTATGAGAATTATAGAAATAAATAAATATGTAAACATGGCTCTAGAAGTGTCCTGCAGACAAGGAAGTATTCTACAAATGTTTGCTACCACCATAATCTTCTTTTTCATCATTATTTTCCTCTAATTCTCTTACTTTTTTTCTGTTCTGACAAACCTAGACCTTTACTTGGTCTTCATAAATAGCTTCCTACATTAAAGATTTCTAGTGAATTCCTTTATTGTTTTCTTCATTTTAATTTTTTAAGTTCTTGTAATTTTTAATTTCTAACATGATAAATATTGAATATGTAATCTATAGAATAATTTTTTAGGAGTATGAAGGGCTCTTTTTAAAAAAATTCCAGAAGTTTAATGTGCCCCAGTATATACATGGTTAAAATTAGACATATTTTTCCTCTTTAGCATTTTAAATCTTCATTTTCCTACCAAGTTTTTACTACAAAATAAAATCAATAAGGAGAAAATAACTCCTAATTATCTTAGTTTGTATAACAGATTGCTTTCTTCATGAGTTGAACCAAAGATAAAACTTTCAGCAGTTTAAATTTCATTCAAGGTTGTTACAAGGACAATGAATAAAAACTGTCTGAAAATGCAGTTAACTTTTTATAACAGCAATAATATTAAAGAGTTAACAGATATTCAATATTTCTCAAACATATTCATCAGAATGAGGTACATGCAAGGTGTCATTTGCTGAAGAAGTTCAGCAGTAGGAAAAATTTCATCAAAGATAACAATCCTCATGAGGCTCACCAAATTCATTGCCTTCTATAGGGTTATTATTATTGTTTTTTTTAATCTGGGAGACTGCCTGAACTTCACATTGGCTCCTCTTGGAAGGGTTGCAATAATTATGCTCCTATTTCAGATTTATGTCCTGGGGATTATTAGTTAATTCCATAGTTTCTGGAGCTGGGCTGAGGTTGTCTCCCACTTCCAAACACCTAAAGTCAGACTCCCCCTTTTCTGAGTGCTCTAGTGAAATACTTGGGGATAGTAACTCTGCTAAAATTTCTTCATCAATTTGATGATTATATGAGAAAACACTAGCACCCGTGAGCCCCACTGTGAGTGTCCAAATGACTATGAATCAACAGAAGACTTATGAAATGAACTGCAATATCAAATCGATCCCCTGTACATCCTGTAGATCTTTTGTCAGTGTCAGGCATCTGTATAAGTCCATCTAACTCTCTAATTTTTGGTCAGCAAATTTTAGTTATTAAATATCCAGAAGAGAAGCTTAATGATATTATTACCCAAGTCTGGATCTACCAAGTTCAAACTTGTCCAGCTGGGTCTGGCTTGGGTCTGGCTGCTGTGTTTGCCGCCTTCTTGCTGCAGCCTATGGAAGTGAACCTTCTGTTCCCCACTGATAAGTTGTTCTGCTCTTGAATTAACTGGCTGGATCTCACCCCTAGCCTCTCTGCTGGGAGTTCCACTGCAGGATTCCACATCAGGCCTGACCACTGGCTGGAGGTTGGTACTGGCAAGCAGCAGTACCCATGCTCTGGGCCTGGCCACTGGCTGGAGGTGGGGGGGGGGCAGGAGGTTCTGGTAGGGTTGGGGGCCTGGCTGCTGGCTGGAGGCCTTCTTAATTTTTAAAAATATATCCTCCATTTTTTTTTTCCAGTGGAGGGTTCCAGCAATTGAACTCAATACCTTGCACTTGCCAGGCAGGCACTTATGCCACCAATCTATCTGCATGGTCCTGTCCTCCATTTAATTACCCTCTTTAGTTCTAATACTATAAGGTAATGCTGGTGGAACCTATGGCATGTGCAGTGCAGCATGATGTTGTACCATCCAAGGCTCTAATGGTTTCACCACCACTATTCTAGGGCATTCCTCATCTTATCTCCTTACCTAAGTTTTTCTTTTTCCAGTACAGACCAGTCTCTTCTAAAAAGTTCTTCTTGGATGAAATAAACACATTTTATATCCACAGAGAAAAAAAAATACAATGCCAGTCCCAGAGAGTTTCACTTGTTCTTCAATTCTTTCCCAATTTTACAAGTTTCTGATTTCTTATCTAAAAAAGTTTCTAGTTAGCTGGGCGTGGTGGTGCACGCCTGTAATCCTAGCACTCGGGAGGCTGAGGCGGGAGGATCGGTGAGAGTTCGAGACCAGCCTGGGCTACAAAACTGAGCTCAAGGCCAGCCTGAACTGTACAGCAAGACCCTGTCTCAAAAAGACAAAAAAAAAAAGTTTCTATTTATATAAAAAATAAAGCTCCTGCTTAGGCAAATATAGGGGCTGAGGATTTGTTCCCTGTCCTGCTATACAACCCCTCCTCTATCCCCCAGGCACATTGAGATGTCAAACAACACTGGGCGTTGCAGTGATCACCTGTAATATCAGAGCTTGAGAGGCTGAAATCAGGAGACTCACTATGAGTCCAATCTGTGTAGTGATACCCTGTAGACTCTGTACTAAGTACATTTTTAAAAGGTCACTTGACAATCTAGTCCTAAAATTCTTATATAAGATTTTCTCTTTTTGCACCTGGGATTGAACTAAGGCCCTGAACTTTCCAGGCAAGTGCTTAATAGCCCTAAAATTCTTAAATTAATGAATTCTTTTGTTTCATTTCAGATGCCATGTCCCTCTCTCAGTCTGGGCAGCTGGTTCTATCCCACAGGAACTGATAAGGGCTGCTAATCCTCCTGGTAGCTATTTTCTTTGGTTTTATTCTTCCTTGAAACAGAAGTAAAACTAGTTAACTTTAGAAACTTCTGGCAAATGACATGTGTGTGTTATGCTATGGAAAAGAAAAGTCAATTTAAGACCATCTTTCATTCATCCCTTTGGGAATATCCATTTTGGGCTGTGGGAGAAAGGTAGCTAAAACCTGGATATCTTTATATCCAGGTAAAGAAATCTGTTAGCAAGAATTGGATCTTTAGTGTTGAGTTCTTTTCTTCCACTGCACTTCTTCCTTCTCTCATTACTTTCAGTCTGTTGACAGTTTGTGTTTGAAATTCTGTCAAAATGTGCTTTTGTCAATACCATTGGTTCTTAAAATCTTCTACTCTGTGATTTCAAATACTCCCTAACAAAGGATAAAAAAAGTGCAAGTGTCTTAGTAGAAGTATTGAGAAAGAGGAAAGAAGATCAAAATACTAAATTCAAACCAATATATTGCAGGCCTCCATAACCACTTAACATATGCTATTTGATTTAAGAATGATAACAATTTTCAAGGTAATTACTATTATTGGCATTTTACAGTTCAGGAAAGGGAGGTTCAAGGAGGTTAAGTGACTCATCCATTATTGCACAATGGGTATTAGTCAAGTTGGGCTTTAGCTAAAGACTGCTTGACTCCTGTCATAATTAGAATCTTCAATGTTTCCTAGGTGCATGTGTTGAAGGCTTGATCACCAGCTTGTGGCACTCCTGAGAGAGATGGAATGCTTAGGATGTAGGGTGTAGTGAGTGGAGGTTTGGTTATCTGGGATATTCCCTTGGGGGATAATTGGGACGTTGCCCCTTCCTCTTTCCCAGACACCAAGGTTAAATAGTCTTCCTCTTTCACCTGCTCTCCTTCACATTACACTATCCTACACAGGCTGCTACTGACTTTGACACAGGGCCAAGTGACCAATGACAGAAAGCTCCAAACTCACGATCTGAAATAAATCTTTTCTCTGTACAGGTTGGTTATCTCAGGCACTTTGTCACAAACATGGAAAGCTAACACAAACAACTCCAAAGCATATAATCTTTTCCCTCTTTGCTCTGTGTCTTATCCAGAGCTAATATCAAAATCACTATCACAGCTCATTTGCTTAAGCAGCAAACATTTACTATCTCACAATTGCTATGAGTCAATAACCTGGTGCAGCATGACTGGGTGCTTCTGACTCAGGGCCTATTTTAAGGCTTCGCACACGTGATGGCTGAAGCTGCCATCATCTCTCTCTAGGCTGAACTTTGGGAGGACCCACTTCTAATTCACTCCAGGGCAGTGAACAGGCCTTAGGTCCTTCACTCCTGTCAGCCGAAGATGTGACTTTCTTGTTCAAAGTGTAGCTTACAACACAGTAACTGCTTCCTCTTAGAGTGAAGAATGAAAGGAGCGAAGACACCCAATATGGGAGCCACAGGTTTCTTAACCTAATTTTCAAAGTGACAGATCATCCATGCATTATATGTTACTTCTTACAAATGAGTCAGTAAGTCTAGAATAGACTCAGAGAGGAGGGTTCACTCAGGACCATGAATACCAGGAAATGAGGATTACTGGGGCTTTTGTAGAAACTATCTTTCTGAACTCATTTCATGTCCTAAAATTTGTTCTGCAAATGCTACTTATGTTTAAGCCACAACTTAGGCACAGCTCATTCTTCTACCTGTGCTTAGATCCTCAGATGAGCTTGCTTCCACTGTCAATTTTCAAGAATGAATTTCAGAGTTCACATGCAACTTGAACCAAGCAGATCAAAGTAAATTTGAAAGATGTAGTTCATTACATATAATTTATATTTTATGTTATATAATATAGATCCACATTATTAAGAACACATAGGCTGCAATGTACAAAATAAAACAAAATGAGAGAAATGAGCAGCAGCCATCACAATGTTCATTACATTTATGCCAGTCTTATTTTCCAAAGATTTCTATAAGGTTACCACTTCAACAAGAACCAAGGAAACATCTCCATGGCCACCTGAGCTAGATCGTATGCACACGTAAATGCTCATCGGCAACATTTTACTAATGTCCAGAATTAGTCAGGGACACTTACTGATTATATACTTGAAACAAAACTCTTCATTCTGGTGAGCATATAGTAGATAAGACTACTTGTAACTCCGAAGTGGTACAATCAAATTAACTGATCTGACTTCTACAAATCCCACAGGACCTCATTAGGAAAGGAAGGATGGGTAGGCAGCACAAACTTGAGCAAGGTGGTGAGGCCCCAGAGATCTTCACATATCTGCCTTGCTGGCTCCAAGTCTTGGGCAAGTGGTTTTACATAAAAATAAGTAGACAAATTCACCTCCAAGGCAAGTTGGAGGAAAGACAGCACAGCCAAGTGGTTTAGATGTGTCTGCTCTGGAACCAGATTGCTTGGGCTCAGTTCCTGGCTCCCCCACTCACTAAATTAGAAGACAATGCTGGCATTCACCTCATAAATCTGTTGGAAGAATTCACTGAGTTAATATATTCAAAGAACTTAAAACTCTGTGGTGCTTCGTAAGTGTTAAACAAATAAGAGTGGAGAAAGTTATCTGTGCAAAGCTCTTAACACAGTACCTAGAAGAAATAAGGAAAAAAATACATTTTTCTCAATTTTAACCTTCACTTTTCTTCATCTATTCAGTAGGGATATTAGTGCATGTCTGAAAGAGTTTTACGAAAATAAAATACATTTATAATATATAAAGGATATAATCGTTTGCAATCCAAATAAGGACTTAGTAAATGGTAGCTATTTTTATTGTGAATATTTACAAGTATTTATAGAGCTAGAAATAATGGAATTGGGAATGCCAAATACCCTAGTGTAAACCTCTCCCACACCAGGAGATAGATGTTTCAGCTCCAAGGAAGTGCCTTGCTCTGAGATTATTACAAGATGTTCCCCTACTCTCTTAGCCTGGGTAGCACTACTGTCCAGAGTTCCTTTTGGGCTTTTATGTGTCCAGGGAATTGTGACTCTGAGAATGGGCCCTTCCTTTTTCTGCTTGATATTTTAATTGGCATATTAAGTTTCTTATCTATTTCCCTTGTGTGTATTTAATAATACATCTTTGTGGCTGCAAGTTGAGTTCAGAAAGAAATACCTAGTGGGGACAAAAGCCCCAGACACACTGGGAGCCCATACACTGGATCCTCTAGTCCAAGCAGGGGCAGCCATCAACTTTGTGAATTTTCTAAGGACTGTGTTGATAGAGTAACTGGTAGGTGAGACTTGGGGAGACAAAAAGGACAGGCTTAAATTCTCTTGTTGTGCTTTCTTAATATTTGCTGTTGTGCCTTCTCTCCTCTCTTCTGCTCTTCTCCTTTTCCCTCTCTTCCCTTTCCCTCCCCTCTCCTGAGAAACCCTCCAGAACCTTAATGTCTGGACCTCTCCTTGTTTTTTCAATATCCTGAGAGTGATATTTAATAGGTAACATCAGGATTGGTACAGAAGAATGCACTTCCCCAAACATAGACCTTTCCTTGGCCCTGCTAATGATAGCCACAAACCAAGAGGGAAGAAAAGCATGTTTAAAACTTCTTCTGGGAAGTGGACTGCCCCCTGACCTACTCCCAGGGCCAGAGCTTCAGTAACTATCAGGCTGAAGGCAAACACACCACAAAACAATCCATGGGAGAGACCACTTATGATTAATTGGCTTTAGGAACAAGGAATAAAGAAAAGTACAGAAACAACTATTGGAGCTTTGAAAAATAAATTCTGCTAAGGACCAGGGATTACTAATATAACTTTGTTTTTATTAGAAATATCAATCCAAGTTACTATCTCTGTCCCATCCCAACATAAAGTTCATTTGGGGTGTATCATTTCCAATTATTATCTTCAGTTGTAGTTGAATTTTTAGATGTTTTTGCTCTTTCTTTCTTTTTTTCTTTTAATTGATGGCTTCAGAGAAGTCTGATCAGAGTTCATTTAGTGGTAATGTATGTATCTTAAAACAAGTGAATTTCACAAACATACTAACTTTCATCACCTTTCAAATGAAATTAGCTTGGCTTTAAACTCTTTAATTAGAGAATCTAAATAGTAAGAACTAGGTCCCTGGTATCTGTTATCAGCCCCCTGCTTGGGGATTAGTTCTGTGTTTTCATGTGGGATATAAACACATCCGGATAATTCTCCTGAGCTTTACTTGCTGAAATTTGACATTTGTCCTGTCACTTAATTATGGCTTAGCTTCCAGAAAGCTTTGCTGGCACCTCTGACTGCTTCTTGCTTTTCCCTCCCCAACACATATAACTCAAGCTTCATCCCAGTCTTTCCCTTAGCTAAGGAAGTAGAGCTAGAAACAAAATATACACTGGACATCTTCCATCTTAAAAGATTAGATCGCCTTTTGGGGACTTGGGCTATTTGCAACAGAGAGGCCAATTGATCAGACACTTTAGTTTCCCTGTCTTAGCTGTGCAAGTTTTATAAATGTCTCCACCCTTCTTACCATTCTATGGGTCCTTCCATCAAGCCTAGAAATTTAGCTTTCTTCATTTTAGCTTGTCCTGCCTTGTCCTAGGAGCCCCTTTTCTAGGGAGCACCTTTCACTGTCTCTATTGTTGCCAAAACAGAAACTGTTGCATTCTTATATAAAAAGCAAGTTGAACATAGAAATAGAGGATCTGCGTTGAGAGGAAACTGCGGAAGGAAGATAGAGAGTGGACATGAGGTACTGGTAATTTGAATGGAGCATGTTTTGATACCTGCAGTTAATTTTAGTTCATGTAATAACATGTATTTTATTATAGCCAGTGTCCCCCCACCAAATAAACAATTGAGTCGTTTGCAGTAGGGTGATAATGAATATGTAAAAACTAGTTCTTCATGAAAAGAAAATAGGCAGGTCTGTGTCATTTGCTGTATTCTTTGTATGAGTACTTTCACAGTCAATTTCTAGATACCCAAGTAAAATCACTAAGCAAAGATTTGTGAAGAGATGTATACAGTCATCTTTTGCCAGCCTGTGCTGTTTGGGTCCAGGAGAAAGGACAGAGAAAGTCAGAGAAAATGATAGCTTTTTGAGTTTACATCTAAAAAGATAATTAGGTTTCTGAGTGAAAAAAAAAAAAAAGATAAGGGCAAGAGGCAAGGATTTCTGGCAAAGGGTGAACAACCCCACATGTATCCTGAGTGTCTACATGTGCAGTCTGTGGAGGTACACCTGTGAACATGGCGTGAGAGATAGGGTACCTGCTTCTCTCAGACAAGCTGCCTGTGGCTCTAGCAATTAATTCCAATCCATACATCCTTCCCAGGGTTGAGTGTAACATCTAATCTCTCAGGACTACTAGTTCTGAATCAGGAAGGCTTCTCCAACAGGGCTCCTTTAAATTAATCCTTTGGTTCCAATAGTCAGAGAAGCAGTCTGTGACATCATCCCCGTTGTAGCAGCCAACAATCACTATGTGATAATTAACAGAAAATGGCCACAAAGAAGAACAGGGCAGAGCCAAGGAGGAGGGAATTTCAGACTGAGTTGCTGTTAAAGGTCATGCTGTGATTTGGTCTGCATAGGAAATGGAGAACATTTAAAGGGCAAGAGTGATGCACTGATTTGTGTCAAAACCAGAGCTCTATGTGAAGGACACATCCTCAGAGGGGTCTAATTACCAACTGTCTCCATCCCTTTTGCTTGCTCTTTGGGGCCAGCATTTCCTTTGTTACATCCAAGGGCACTCAGTGCTTTGTGTCCAGGCAAGAAACACACTATTCAAAATTTGAGTGTGGGGAGGTTCTGGCTCTTTCACTAAAATCAGCAAATATTTACTAAGTAGGATCTGGACCTATAATACAAGGTTGATTCTCACTCTCAGCACAGCATAGCACAGCACAGCAGGGGCCTGACATCCACTTATTATTGTTCCCACTGGCCTTTTGAGGAAGACAAAGGGGTGTCTCTAGATCTGGCTCCTGAGCTCATTCCACTCCTGCTTCTTGGCCTACAAGGCAGACTGTTAGGTGCCATTTCCCTGGCCTCTTTCATAGAGATTTTCTATTTTTGCTTCTATAATTTACTTCATCATTTTTGTATCGCTTAACTATATTTAGACATATAGTGTAGTTGTAAAGAAATGTGAAAATACTAAAAACATAACTAATTTAATTATTTTGTAACATGCATGTGTACTAGAGGGCCTTTGGGGGATTCATTCTCTTTAAATGATCCATAAAATGTCATAGTAAAGCAGGCACAAATTGATTGCTTTCTTCAAGTCCTCTTCTTTTCTAAAAAAAAAAAAAAGAGAGAGTTTGTCTGTTTTATAACTATGGGGAAAATGCTAATTATATTGCATAGGAAACTTTAACAATTCTATTACAGTAAATAATAAAAATAGCTTCTTTATGGGGTTTCATGAAGAATATAGAAATAAAAACTTACTGTTGGCATCAAATACTAAAACGTACAGATGATAAGGACAGAAAAGTTCTAAGGAGAAACAGAAATAAGAATTTGGAAATAGCTTATTGCCTGAGTTATTATTTTGCCCAGTGATACCTAGAATGTTACTGATTTTGCTTAACTAGAATGCAACTAATCCTAGTAACCATCACAGCTCTTCCCATGAGGTTTAAGCAGTATTATACCATATAGGCAAGGTTAAGGTTCTGCAGCTGCCTATGGACTACATTTCCAATGATCTTTCCACATCTATTGCTAAGTAGCTCCTTAGAAAATGTGTGACACTCAAGAACAACCATGATGAAAGACTGCCTCCCTAGCACAGTGAAGGTATATAATTATAAAGGAAAAAGTACAATAATTTATGCGAGGTACACATTTACTTCTTATAAGATCCATGCCAACAGAATACTGGATGATTTGAAGACAGCTTCAGCCAGGGCCTTGATCCTGTTTGAGATCATTCTAATCACAGATTCCCTCACACAAGTGACCCATTGCTCACTTGCCCATTCTTAAAGGCCCTGGAGGAAGGGAAGGACCAACCCTTGAAGGTGGCTTGTTTGGGAGCACAACATTCAGAGGAGATAAGCTGGAATTGGTGTCCTCATCATGAAATGAAGGCAGTAGTATTTGCCTTAGAAGACTATTCAAAAGAACAAGTGAAACAACATTGTAAAGTGCCTGACACAAGGCAGAGCCTTACTAGTTTTGGTTCTCCTCATACCTCAAAGATATATAAAATCCTCTCCAGAATCCAGTCTCTGCCATCCAGCATTTTCCTCCACTCAAGGGGAAAAAGGGTCCATCACTGCCTTACGTAACATCCCACAGAAGATTTGCTACATACTGTTCTTGGATCTGATGGAGAGGAATCACCCATACATAGGAGTCCACCAGAGCAGATTTTTGATACCTCTAGGAACTGGTCATTCTGAGGCCAATGGTTGCATGGTGGGACAGGACGAGCTTCCATGGACATGAGCTCAGCTCAGTACAGAAAGGCTCAATCCTCTGTCTCAAGAGGACAGGCAGTCTCACCTCTTGTAATAAGAAACTAAAACATCCTGTAACATTCCACCACTTGGCTGTGGTGCAGAGAACCTGTGCTGTCCAAAGCTATCTCTCCTGCTCACAGTGTACATTGCTGTCGGTCTCTCTGTCTGCCCACCCGTCTTTGTTTTCAGTGTCTTAGTAGATTAGATCTGGGTTCATGATGTGTGTTATGTTTGGCAGGAGGCAGTATTTTAATATCCTTGCTTGACTGAAACTATCTCAATGCAGGTGAGTTTTGCTATTTTGAATAGGATAAAGAATTGCCCCAGGTTTCTGCATAAACATAGCAGAGAACAGTTCAACTTTACACTTGAATTATCTATTCTAGGAAACCCTCCCCTAAAGTAACCACATCTGGTATGTCCCCCTACAGGTTTCTAGGGCTCTGACCAACTTTTAGACAAAACATACTTGTCAAAACACACTTCATCACCTATTTGACCTATAATGTGAAAAGCTTCACCTTCTTCTCTGAGTGTGTGACCCAAGATCTTAAATACATGAGGTTAATAATGATGTAATAGTTGTTTTAGTCAAAGTTTTGGAGATTTACATTCAATCTATGAAAGATGTGTTTACCTGAACATCCAAACAATGTGAAGCTAAATTTACTCATCACCTAGCCAGTATTTCCATAGTTCTCTGTGCTGGTGCTTCATGAGTGCTAGGGGTATGAATCTTGAAGGGTCATAATCTAGTAGAAGAGGCAACATTGAGGATCTACATGAAGGAAGTAACCAATCAGAAATCAAGAAAGGGGTTGGGGAAGATAGCTTGGTGGTCTAAGTGCCTGCCTGCCAAGCAAAAAGACCAAGGTTCAATCCCTAGTATCACATGCTGTGCCAGTCCCAAAACCCTGGGCATGCCATGTCAACCACTGAAACTAGGTGTGGTGGCAAACACCTGTAATCCTAGTGCTGGAGAGGCTGAGTCAGGAGAATCTCTACAAATCCGGGCTGAGTAGCAAGACCCCGTACCAAGTAAATAAATAAGTAAATTAATAAATTTTAAAAAAGAAGAAAATAAATCAGGGAAGACTTCATGGGAAAATTATCAAGACTTCCAAACAAGAATTCTTTCATGAGTTTTGGCTCACAGAATTAACCACTCTCTTCATGAACTCTGAATTATCCTAGCATCCAATGAAAATAAATCACATCGTGATGTTTCTGGTTTCCATTATCCAAGTAGACTATTAGAATGACCCTAGACTTACTAGATAATTGAATAGTCACTGATTTTATGACATATGTTCATCGCTTAAGTCAGCAAAAGGAACTCTATTTTGAAATCTGACAAGCTCAGCACCTTAACCTCAGCCAATTCTATTAAAGATCCATGTGTTCAAACCCTATAAACAGCAGCACTTGGAAAGAGAACTATCTGAAATCTTGCCTCTCATATATAACCCATCTTTTCCCAAAATGTGAGAATGAAGAGGCTGACTTTTTAAAAGTTTTGAGCATAAATCTGGAGTTTGCTGCTATCAGGAGTGAGGGGGGAATGGCTGATGGGGCCCAAGACCATGGGCAATTGGTGGAACTTCAGAAGTACTTTATGTCTCTCCCACATGCTTCTCCTCCTCTACCCCTACGTGAAGATACCTGAACTTCCACTGGTGGGTTCCCCCCTTTTTAAACATAAGGCTTGATCTACTTAAAACGTAGCTATTCCCATACAAGCCTTCTTATGTTAGAAGGAATAAATGTATCACTTTCTTGAGACTTTTGGCACACAGGTGGAAAGGGATTGCTGCTAAGGTGGAAAGAGGGGACGATGAGTAAGAAAAATGCTGAGAGAGTTCAAGATGTTGTACTAGAAATTTGCTGCAGGCTAATCTTGCTCATACTTTAGAAATCACACACAAAAAAAATCATGTGTGACAATTGGATCCCAAGATCTAGAACTTTAAATGGCTGAAGATTGGCAAGTTTGATCATTTTGAAAAGCAAGAGCAGGGCTCCCCACCCTTCTTCCTATGCCTCAGCTTGTAGTCACAGGAGAATTTGGGGTCTAGAACCAACCAGATTGCTGTGGATATTCAGTTGCCTTCCCTGTGGCACTTTGAGAAAACACCCAGTGTAAGATCCCCAACAGGGATATTCAAAGTTATAGTTCTCATTTTTCTTGCAGTTATATTGTAACTCTATGCTCCTTATTCTCAAATGCTGTACAAAGCCTCTCACACCTTGGTTCCCACCCACAGGCCAGTACAGACCTGCTGGGAAGGGAGTGAGTCACTGTTCCAAAGCCCAATACAGTCATCACAGGAACCTTACACACCTTCCTGAGTGGCATACACACATTCATTCAGAAATGTGGATTGGACAGTCTGTGTGGGAGCCTAATGTACCTGTGACAGCGAGTAAAATGGTATCAAACCAGATGTGATCCTGTGCTTGTGTCTGTTCTAGAAAGACATGTTGTGAATGCACACAAGTGGGATCACAGTGGGAGCTAATGGAGGGGAGAGGATGCTAACTATCCAAAGGGAGCTACAGCAGTCAGGGAAAGAATTTCCTGTGGACTGTAGTGATTATGGTCTATGTGTACAGGGCTCATAACTGGTGGCTTATTGATTACATATCTTGCTGTTTCATTACATTTTATTCATGTTTCAAGGCTCATGTCAAGCATTACCTTCTCTTGGAAACCCACTCCAATTTTCCAGCCCTGGTGTAAGACATATGTTCCATTCTAGGTTTCCATGGCCTCTGAGCAGACCTCTCTCCATCACTGTCTACTGCGTTACACTGCACTCATGGACCCACTCACTTCTTCCTTGCACTTAACTGTGAGAAACCGGCAGGCAGGGAATTTGTGTTTATTTTCATATCCCCATCGCCTACTGCAGTGTAGCATTTAGTAGTCAGTAAAAGTTTGTTTAAAAAATGAGTTGATGAAAGTTGAACAAGAGCTTTCTAGCCATCAGTATGAGAAATATGTTGTTTTTTCCCCTCTGCTCTTCATGTCAAGCATTGCCTCCCACACTGACCATCCCTTTATCTCAGTTCCTGTAGCTAAAGTGCCTCAGTCCTTCCATCTGTCTCCTCCTAACCTCCCTCCCACTATGGTAAGTGCTTTGCAGAGTTGTGTTATGTGCTAGGTGCTACCGTGGCCAATGATAGGTTGTTTTGTTCAAAGTTGGCTGTGGAATCCCATCAGAGGCACGTTTAACTCTTACAAATTCAACTGCATGCTCTTATAACTTTGACTTTAGAATTTAATAATACACATTTTTATATAAGTTGGCTCCTACATAAATGTCATCTATTTCATTTGGCAAAAGAAATGTTCACTCATTCCAACAGAAAATGGAGAATTGTTAGATTTATTTAAGGATGTTAGACTCTGTTCTGTACTTCAACAATTTAAGGAATTTTTCAAGGACACTTTGTCTATAAAAGAGTTTCACCTTACAGTTTGATTTTATTGATTTTTTGTAAATTTCATTGGCGTAGTACAGTGTGTATCTCCAAAAGACAAATACTAATTTTCAAGCATAATCGGAATCCCATCATCACACAAACATGCCAACGTTGTTCTTCAGTACTATCAAATATCCTCAAATGCCCTACGCAAGCTTTCATTTTACTTGTCGGTTTTTCTCCTAAGTTTGAGGTTTGAATTTGGGTGGATCCAAATAAAGTAAGTATCTTATAGTTGGCTAATACAGCTTACATTTCCTTTCATGTAGGGGCTCCATCTCGGCTGCTTTTTAAAACATTGTGCATACTTAGTGCTGTAGAAACCACAATGTTTAACTTGTCATTTCCGACAGCCTGGATTTTTCTGATTGCATTTTCACGGTGTTCTCTTTTTCACTATATCCATTTTAAATTGGCAGTTAGATCTAGAAGTTGATTACATTTGGACTTGATAATTTTATTTTTAAAAACTACTTTATAGGAGGTGTTTTGTTTCCATAAGGAGCACAAAATGCCCAGCTGTCTCCTATTTATGTGAACAGCCACCCAGGCCCACTATCTAGCTCCACTATTTTATTTAATTCTGCATTCTGGCAAAATCCTAATTCTTTGTTCAATTTCTTGTTTGTGTTCTTACTGAGATAGGCCTAATGGGTAAGTTTCCCCCATTTATTATTTACTTGTTTTAAGCTGCAATTTTATTTAGGAACAGCAGAATAAATACTGATTGTTTTACTTAAGAGATTTTAAAAATAAGTTGGTTTACTAATATTCCTTAGAGGGATTCAACTAAGAAAACTGAAATTATCACTGTACAGTTATGAACCTAAACATATTCAATATGTTTCTGATTCCCTTACAGTTAATAACCTCACTCATATTCAGATTGCTTCCACTCATTGGCTTGCTCTGAGCCATTTCTACAGTCCCAGGAGCTACGGATCTGCCATGATCCGAAAGTGACTCCCAAAGGGAAGAAGTGAGACCATGGGAAAATGCCTTGGAAGAGGCCTTTCTTATTCTGTAGGGGCTTTCCCGATTCTGTGTATGACTGGGGACCACCATGACACGAGCATATAGCTCCCAGACAGCTCTCCACATGCTGCCCTGCCCCACCGCGTGCTCTTCCCACGCTGCCCTGCCCCACCACGTGCTCTCCCCACACTGCCCTGCCCCACTGCGTGCTCTCCACACGCTGCCCCACCCTACTGCGTGTTCTCCCCACGCTGCCCAGCCTCACCGCATGCTCTCCAGTGTCCTGCCCTGCCCCACTGCGTGCTCTGTACCACGTGCTTTCCTTATGATGTCCCGTCCCACCGCAGGCTCTCCCCATGCTGCCCCACCCTACCTTGCTCTCCACATGCTGCACCGCCCCAATGTATGCTCTCCTCACAGGGCTTCGCCCCACTGCGTGTTCTCCTCACGCTGCCCGGCCTCACCACATGCTCTCCAGCATCCTGCCCTGCTCCACTGTGTGCTCTCCACATGCTAACCCTGCCCCACTGCGTGCTCTCCACCACGTGCTCTCCTTATAATGCCCCACTCTACCGCGTGCTCTCCTCACACTGCGCGACCCGACCGCGTGCTCTCCAGCATCATGCCCCACTGAGTGTTCTCCCCACGCTGCCCCACCCCACCGCGTGCTCTCCCCATGCTGCCCCACCCCATCGTGTGCTCTCCCCACGCTGCCCCGCCCCACCGTGTGCTCTCCCCACGCTGCCCCGACCCACTGCGTGCTCTCCCCACGCTGCGCCACCCCACCGCCTGTTCTCCACATGCCACTCTTCCTCACCACAATCGCAGAAGAGCGTAGAATAGCAGAGCCACCCAGAGAACTGAAAGCTTTGAAATCCGGAGCCCAAATCAAACTTTCCTCCAGTTGGTCGGATTTAATCTGGAAATTTTCAGCCAACAAAACACTGATGGACGCAGGTTCTCTTCATGGCTTGGCATGACAAGGTTCTTCAGACTCATTTTGTGTACTTCCTGCCTCTACCTAGAATGAGCCATTTATAATTCCAAGATTCCCTAGTTCCCTTTGATGCAATACAATGTTTATAGACAATACTGTGGACACTAGGGATTCGTTACTTCTTGTGTGTGTGTGTGTGTGTGTGTGTGTGTGTGTGTGTGTGTGATCTGACAAAAGTCATGACTTTATGGAAATATCTCCAGTTCAAATTCAATACTACAAGGTTTTACTTTTTACTGTTCTTACCGCTATATTTTCCCCTCACATGATAAAACTCTTGTCAATGGCAACACATTATTGTTAATTTGTTTTATTCTATATTCTGCATATGATCTTAGAATAATGATACACTACTGTCATTTATAGTAAGAAAATAATATAAGATTTTTTACAATTGTCTTCATTTTTTTCTAGTCCCTTGTCTCTTTGGGGTATAACTATTCAGGCTATGGCATAATAGGATATACTATTTAGGATATGCAGTCAAATCTCCAAGCTTTAGAGTACCTGGATTAGTTCCTTTGTGTGTGGTAATACCGTTGACTAGACACACTGTGCTCATATATCTCATTTTACTTCTGTTTTTAGAGATTGCTTCTGAAATTTAATTCTGGTTTATAATATGTGAACTATTCATAAAGTTTCAAACTCAAATTTACATAGGAAAATACAGTTTTAAAAAGTCTGATTGGGCATGGTGGTGTATGCCTGTAATCTCAGCACTTGGGAGGCTGAGACAGGAGGATCAGTGCAAGTTTGAGACCAGCCTGGACCACAAAAGTGAGCTCAAGGTCAATCTGAACTGCATAGTGAGACCCTGTCTCAAAAAGACAAAAAAATAAAAAATAAAAAGTCTAACTTTTCTGCTCATTTCCTACTCTCTCCCTCTTAATAACCAAAATATAAAATATTCCTATGTATGCATGTGCATGTACCCTGCATTTCTAGAAAAATGGTCGACTATGAAAACATGTTTTGTCACCCAGCCTTTCTTAACACATTTTTTTTTTTTTTTTTTTTGGTCTTTTTGAGACAGGGTCTCACTATGCAGTTCAGGCTGGCCTTGAGCTCACTTTTGTAGCCCAGCCTGGTCTCAAACTCACACTGATCCTCCTGCCTCTACCTCCCAAGTGCTGGGATTACAGGCATGCACCACCAGGCCCAGCACTCTTAATACAATATTCTGAAGATCATTCATTTATACAAATTCTAGCATGCCAGTAAAGGACACATTTATCCAATCAATCTCCTAGCAATGGCTATTTTGTTTATTTTCAGCCCTTTGCTATTACTAATACTGCCATAGTAGCTGACCCGTGCATGTATCTTTTTATGATTTTGTAGATGTAACTTTGAGAAAGTTTTCTAGAAGTAGGTTATCAAACAAAGAGTAAATACAGAAGTAATATTATTAAATTTTGCCAGATTATTCTCTGTAGTGGCTGAAACGTTTGCATCTCCACCAGCACTGTAGGACACAGTTCCTATTTTCCCACAGATTTGCCAACAGAGTCTGTTGTCAAACCTAAATCTTTACTAATCTGATAGCATGATTTAAATTTTAGATGAAACAAGAAGTGACCCAGAATAGCAAAAGCAATCATGGGTAACAAGAACAAAGAGGAGGCAGCATAATTCTAGATTTCAAGTTATATTACAGAGTTCCAGTAATAAAATTTAAAAAATAACATGATCTTGGCACAAAAACAGATGTGTGGATCAATGAAACAGAACAGAGGTTGCAAAAACACTCCCAGGCACATTCAGTTATCTGCTTTTTGACAAAGGGATCAAAAATAGACCCTAGAAGTAAGAGTCTATTCAAAAAATGGTGTTGATAAAATGGCTATAAACACAGAAGATTCAATTTAGACCCCTATCTCTCATGATGTATTAAAGTAAAATCAAATCGATCAAAGACCTAAATGTTAAACCAGCTCAGTCTGCTGGATGATGAAATAGGCAGAGCTCCCAAAGACATGCATATAGGCAAAGACTTTCTGAACACAACTCCAATTGCACAAGAAATAACGGCAAAGGTCAACAAATGATCACCAAATTAAAAAGCTTCTGTGCATCAAAGGAATCAACCAGCAGAGTGAAGAGACATCCTACACAATGAGAAAAAGTCTTGCCAGCTATACTCATATAGAAGACTAATATCTCAGATAATGTAAGGAATTTTAAGAAGCTAGATATCCAAAATGAAAGACCTAACCAAAAAAGTGGACAATGGAAATGAATAGATTATTCTCAGATAAGAAAGTGCAAATGGCCAATAAATACATTAAAAAGTTCAACATCTCTGGTCCTTAGACAGCTGCAAATTAAAAAGCCACTGAGATCCTACTTTACTCCAGAAAGAATGGCTATCACCCGCAAGTCAAATATTAAATGTTGGAGAGGCTGTGGGAAAAAGCAACCCTTCTACATTATTGTAAACCAGTACAATCACTATGGAAATCAGTATGGAGATTCCTCAAAAAACTAACAATAGAAATTCCATTCAAGGAGCCCGGCAGGATGGCTCAGTGGTCTAAAGCGCCTGCTTAGGAAAGCTTAGGTGGCTTCAGGGACTGCAGTTCGATCCCTGGCACCACATGCTGCGCCAGCTCTGCCCTCAGGGCAGGCTGAGCCAGCCATAAAACTAAAACTAAAGGCCCGGCAGGATGGCTCAGTGGTCTAAAGCGCCTGCTTAGGAAAGCTTGGGCGGCTGCAGGGACCACGGTTCAATCCCGGGCACCACATGCTGTGCCAGCCCTGCTCTCAGGGCAGGCTGAGCTGGCCATAAAAATAAATAAATAAACAAACAAGAGTTGTGAAACAATAATAATAATAATAATAATAATAATAATAATAATAATAAAACTAAAACTAAAAAAAAAAAAATTCCACTCAAACTTGGTATTCTCCTTCTAGGTACTATCCCTAAAGAATTAAAGTCAAAAAAAAAAAAAAAAGAATTAAAGTCATAATACTACTGTGATACATGCCTACACCCATGCTTATACAGCAAACTGATAATAGATAAATCTTGAACACAGCTTGTGTGTTCATCAACAAATGAATAAATAAAGAAAATGTGGTCTTTCTATATGATGGCGTGTTACTCAGCCATAGAAAGGATGTATAATTTTGAGTCACTTGTAGGAAAATAGATGTACATGGAGACTATATATTTAGATGAAATAAACACACAAACTTAAATATTGTGTAATTTTCTTCATCTGAGAAACTTAAAATATAAACAATGAGTAAAATAAAAGCCAGTTCATGAAAAATGGTACAATAGATACTTTGCAAATGAGAGGAGCACTAAGAGATGGATAGACAAAAGAGAAAGAAAAAGGGAAGAGTATGAAAAAAGAACTATGATGTATTTTGTGTGTATACTAACTTCCCAGGACAAACGCAATCATTTACATACTCCAAACACAGAGTAATAAAAAATAAAAATTTCCTTTCTTGTATCATGAGTAGGATTGAGTGGTTTTTTCTAACATTTAAGGGCTATTTACATTTTGGGCCAAGTCTCTAGCTCTAGCTTATTTTTCTATGGGGTTGTTGAATTATTCCTTCTCTACTTATATATAGTCTTTCTGTGTTCATAATATTAACCATTCTCTGATGGTAAGTTGCAATTATTCTTCATAGTTTACTGTTGTCTTTTATTCTTACTCCAGTTTCAATTTGGAATGTCTCACAAATGCCCAAGTGTTGAAAGACTCTGACTGTGAAGCTACCAGGAGTTGGAGCCTAGTAGAAGTTAGGTCCATGGGAATGTGCCCTCAAAGAGGATATAGAGATCCTAGTCTCTTCCTCCATCTCTCTTTGCTTTTGCATCATAAACAGCCTCTTCTACCACAGGCTTCCAGTACAATGTACTATGTGGTCACTGTCTCAGAAGCTGCAGGGCCAATCATCCATGGGCTGAAATATTTGAAACCCTGGGCCAGAATAAGATCCTTTTTTTTTTTTAATATTATCTCACATATTTCTTCACAACATCAGAAGCTTAACTAATGAATTTATGGCTTATTTTTCAATGTAGAATTTAAAATATTTTCATTTAATCATACTCTTATTTTTTTTCCTTTTATGGTAATTAAGATTGAGCTTCACTACTCTAAGATTATGAGAGAATGTAACCATTTTTGTTTGCTTGGTTTTTGGTCCCTGTTTTGTATCAGGTATTTTGAATTTTTCCTGTATATGTGAAATGCATCCAATTTTACTATTTTCCATTGGATTCTCTGGTGATCCTAACACTACTTTTTAAAAAGTTAACCTTTCCTCAAATGATCTGACATAGTTATTTTCCTGTTACTGAGTCAAAAAACTCAACACACACAGATAAAGGGAGGAGATGTTCATTTGGCTCACAGCCTCCAGTGGGTTCAGTAAATGGTTGGCTGGCTCTAAGGCAGAAATGATATGGTGGTGACCAGGAAACAGAGAGAAGGGAGGAGCTGGGTAGGAGACCTGCCCTCCAAGGGAACATCTCCAGTGATTCATCTCTTTCAACTAGGCACCACCTCCTAACAGTTCATCCAGCTATGAATACACCAATGGACATTATGCTTGCTATCCAGATGCCCCCCACCTCAAGAACCTCATGTGCTCAGTGATGGTACTTTGGAGAGGTGACTAGAATATGGGACAGTATAGCTTGTTTACTGTTAACCATAGTACCTAGTCAGAAGATGGACATCATTTTGGATAAGATCTAGAAGGTTTTCTCCCTCCCCTGCTTCTCTCAGCAGCCTCTGCTTCTTGTCTGCTATGCCATGAGCAACCTTCCTCCACCATGGCCCTGCACAACATGGTACTGCTCTGGACACTGCAGACTGTGGACTAGAACTCTAATTTGTGGGTATTGGCTATTTTGTCCCAGCAGTAAGTGATTAGGACAATGGATTGAGAAGTACAGAGATACTTTGATTGATGAACTTCGTTCTTCCCCGTATTTCCAGCTACAAAACAAGTTGAATGGGAACCAAAACAAATTCATAGGTTAAGTACAGTGTTGTTCTTTGGCAAAATTTGACTCAGTTCTTGCCTAGATTGATTTGTGACCAGAATCATGCAGGGAATTGAGTTTGTGAACCAAAGTACCACTGTTTAGCTCCTCTCTGACCCAATCACAGTTAAAAAGCCAATCTCTGAACACATGAGACTTCTAGATCTCAACCTGAAGAGTAATACTCAGTGAATTCTTGTATTCTAGACACACTTTACTTCCTCCATTGTGAAGAAGCAGCCCAGTGCCCCCTTTGGTAGTCTGAATCGATCACCCCAATCAACAGCATAACTTCAGGCCCTGTTGATTCAAAGGCATGAGTAGCCCAAATGTCAGCAGCAGTCTTAATTTCCAGTTCCAAGGAATCATTACTGTGTCTCCTAGTGGAAGCATCCCTTGCTTTGGAACGAAGAGCTCTGAACAGGTTCAAGAACAGAAAGCAAAAATGTCTTGATTGAATTTCTAGAAGTAGCAGTGAATGGCCCTACCCTCAGTTCTATCCCTTGACTTGTGGACCTATATATCCTGGGCATCAAAGAAATCAAATATATGCTGATTGAGAGCAAATGTAACTTTCTAGAACCCTTAGTCCAGTGTTGCCAGATATTGCCACCTAGTGGGTGCTGTAATTGAGTTTTCCAAAATCCATCCACCATTCTTTCAAGTTAATTAATTAATTAATTAATTATTCTGTATTTAGTACAGAGTCTACAGGATCTCACTACACAGATTGGACTCATAGTGATCCTCCTGTTTTCAGCCTCCCAAGTCCTGGGATACTGGTACATGCCACCACACCCAGTCTCAATTGCTGTCTCAGAGTACCCCAGGGGCAGGGCCAGCAGCGAATGCCAGCTACTGCACTCTGCCTAAGCAGGTGCTTTAGTCTGCTGAACTATCAGGCTGACTCTTCCAATCAACTATTTTATGATGGTAAGGAACAAGATAAGACCTGTGAATTCCAAGTATGATCCTACTGTCACATTTATTCAGCTGTGAAATGAGTTCCTCAGTCCTAATCAATGCCATATGGGGTGAGCCATTCTACAAGTCTACATCTAGTAGTTTTGGCAAAGGCACTGAATTCAAGGAAGGAAAATCTACACCTAAGGTGAGTGTCTATTCCAGGAAGGACGGAGCATCACCCCTTCTGTAATTGAAGCAGTCTGATGTAGTTAACCTCCCACCAGGCAGCTGGCTGACCACCATGATGAGTGGCACCAGATCAGGAGCTAAGTGTCAGTCTCTGCTGTTGGCAAATTTGACAAGTAACACTGGGCCAGATTGGCCTTGGTGAGTGAAATTTGATGTTGTTGAGTCCATTCTTACCTCATTGGTGACTTTCCTCATGATTCCATTTGATAAGGATGACTATGGAAGAGGACTGACTGGTATCTACAGAAATGTCACCCAAGCCACTTGAATTTTTACATTTCTCTTCTCAGACCACCCTTTGATGAACATGGAGCACACATATTGTCATGGTTTTTCCCCCCAGGGAGAGAGATATCTAGCTATCTCTTCTCTAAATTTGTTTGTCACAACATTTGGATCATGCTTGTTCCAAGTATCTGAGCATCTAACCAAATCACTGACTATAGCCCAAGAATTGGTACATAGCAGTACACCTATCAATATCTCCTTCCAAGCAAAGTGTCCGCTGCCTATGGATCTGCTCACCAGAAGATTTCACTTCACCACTGTCCTTCAGCAATGTCACAAGGCTAAAGTTCTGGCTACTCACTTCTAAGACATTACACAAAATGATGTATAAATTAGATTCATGTCTTCTCTTTCTCTCTAAAGTGATTGGAAATCCATCTTATGAAGTCTTGGAGAGACAGAGAGAGCAAGACAGAGAGGAGAGATGGTAGCAGAAATGGGCATTTGGGGCACTGCTTCATATAACTTACTCATGCTTTCTGAGCTTATATATAAACTCCATTTAAAGACTATTGTGGTACCTGCCTACCTCATGGCTCAGCAGTTCAGATAACACAGTCCAGGATAGGCAGCTTAAACAGTAACTTAAGCTAATGGTCAATCTTCCTATTTCTTTTAATGTCCATTCTCAAATCAAGAGCTATATCTCAAAAGGAGTTTCATCATCTGCACATGACATCAGGGCCTTGCTCCAAAATCCTAGAGGATAGCACTGCTATTCAAATATGGAGGCCTGCCAAAAACACTAAATAGCATCTCTAACTGTCACTGACACTTTGGGTACACTGAATCAGATCATATGGCCCAAGTGGCAGAACAGCTTGTACAACAGCCTGGATCTGGAACACAGCCTTATCTTGTCTTGGGCCACACTCAAAATTAGAAACTTTTGTGGCAATTTGAAAACTAGCTACATCGTTTCCAAAATCCAAATGGGCTGACTAACCATTGTGTCTCTTTCTTGGTTTCAAGGATGGTTAGATATAAGAATTTATCCTCCAGTTTAGAAAATGTATGTTGTCAGGCTTCATACCACCCACCAGACCCTGGAAATTTCATTGAAGTAGAAAGCCCTTAAATTTGTCTTAGTGTGTTCAAATTCCTATAATGAAACACCATAAACTGGGTATCTTCTAAACTGTTATAAACAGTTATAAACTGTTAAAATTAATTTCCCAGTTTTAGAAGGTGGTAAGTCCAAGATCAAGATAATACTACAGGGCTGGGAAGATAGCTTGGCTGTCTAAGCACCTGCCTGGCAAGCACAGGGACCCAGGTTTGATCCCTGGTACTGCACACCATGCCAGCCCTGTGCCAAGATGGCCACCAGAACTGGGTGTAATCCCATTGAATTAGGTCAGAAGGCCCAAGTGGCAGAATAGCTTGTACAGTTGTCTGTAATCCCAGTACTGGAGAGGCTGAGATAGGAGGATCACTATGAGTCTGAGCTGTAGCAAGGCCCTGTACCAAACAAACAAACAAACAAATAAAAACATACTACTGGATTTTGGTGGGCCCATTACTTATAGATAGTGCCATCTTTCTGTGTCTTACATGGTAGAAGACATAAATGAGTTCTTTTGGATGTCTTACATGGTAGAAGACATAAATGAGTTCCTTTGGATGTATTTTACAAGGGCGCTAATTCCAATCATGAAGACCCTACTTAATGTGCTAAATACCTCCTAAACACCCCACTTTCTAGCACCATCCTCATCCCCTTAGGGTTTAGGATTTCAGTATTTGAATGAGGCTTTTACAAACATTTAGATAACAGCCCTAAATTACATGATTTTAATTTAAATATAAAGTGATAGGGAGCAATGGAGTGGCCTTAAGGATTCTGTTATCATTTGTATCTAAATTATGCCCCAAACATGAGCTTAAGGGCCTTGGAGAGGTTATTGAACCATAAGGGCACTGACTTCATCAATTGATTAATCCATTTATGAGTTCATAACTAAAATGGCTGTTAAGACATAAGGTCCAGCTTAAGAGGTTGTCAACTTGGGGACTGTACCTTGTCCCTGGACTATTTCTCTCTGACTCTGACTTTCCATCTCTGCTTCCTGGACACTGAGGTAAGTACCTTTCCTCTGTTGTGTCCTTCTGCCACGATGTTTCTGCCTTGCCACAGGCGTAAAGGTAATGGAGCCATCTGACCAGGGATTGATACCTCTGACACCATGAGCCATGTAGAAATGAACCTTTTCCCTTTATATATTGCTTCTCTCAAGTGTTTTATCACAGTGACAGACATCTCTTACCATAAATGGCATTGTGGTGGCATAATAAATGAGACGAATGGGCTTGAAAGCTAAGTAAGACGGAAAAACATTTACATAGTACTAAAAATTTTAGCAGCACTGTCTTGTCTGTTATCTAAGTGTGGGACATAGGCAGCATACACAATGATTTAGCTTAAACTTTTTCTGAACAAATTGTTGAGAAATCCACTTTGCTTCTTTTAAGTGCACATAACTATATACAGATAGATTATTTTAAAATATCATTTTCAAGTAGAGTTCGAAGACAATGTAGTTTTCCAGCCAAAAATTTTCTTTTCAAAGTAAAAAAAGAAATAAAATGAAGGCTAGGGAGATAGTTCAGTGGTCTAAGTGCCTGCCTGGAAAGCTCAAGGATCACAGTTGGATCCATGGTACTGCATGACTTGTGGGCCCAAAAACCCTAGGTATGCAGGGCCAGCCACCAAAACCAGGCATGGTATAGCATACCTGTAATCCCAGCTCTAGGGAGGCTGAGACAGGAACAGTACTACAAGTCTGAGCTACATAGTGAGAACTTGTACCAAATAAATAGGAGATTTAAAGAAATAAAAGGAAATATGGTCTCAGAATAAAAATGAAGCCAAAGGGCTGACCATAAAGCCTTTTATTAAGATCTCAGAAATGTTTAAGGTGATGCTTAAATGACCCTCTCAAACAAACGATAGCCCTTTGGTGGTTCTTGGTTGTGTTCCTCCCAGATTCTCTCTGTTGCACAAGAAAATTTTCAAAAATTACAAAGGGGTCTTTACTATATTCTCCACTATATCACTTCCTAAATATATACCCATCTAACAACAGATCAGAAGAAGCCAATAAAGCTGAAAATAGAAACAAACAACTAAGAAGGGATGCATATCTTAATAAATATTCCATATTTTTAAGAGAAGTGAAACTGATAAAACTTAAAGTATAAATAAATATTTACCATCACAGTTGGACATTTCAGTATTCCTTCAGTAATTTATAGAACAAATAGACAAAAGCAATAGTAAAGATATACAAAATTAAAATGATGCTATCATGCCATCCAACTAGAGCAGAATAAACATTTTCAAGGACATGTAAAACATGCACTTAGTTCATAATATGTCAAAATAGTTCTTGATAAATGCAAGAGGACTGAAATTACACAAACTACACTATATTGTTCTGCTGCACCATTCTCAAACAAGAAATTGGTGAAACAAATTTAGCTGGGACATCCCCTAATATTTGGAAATTATATAGTAGCAATAAATTATTAATCAAAAGAGAAAGAAAGGAGCTGGAGAGATAGCTCAGTGGTCTAAGTGCATGCCTGGCAAGCACAGGCTTGAGTTCAATCCCTGGCACTGCATGCTGTGCAGGTCCCAGAACTTCAGGCATGTTGTTCTGGTCCTGAAACTTGGCATGGTGTAACCCCAGCTGAAAAAGGAGAATCATTATGAGTTTTAATTGCATAGTGAGACCCTGTGGCAAATAAAAATACGTAAGTTGAAAGAGAGAGAGAAGAGAGAAGAAGGATGAGAGAGGAGAGAGGGAAAAGAAAAGAGGAGAAGGAAGAGGGAAAAAAGAAGAGAGGAGAGAAGAGAGAGGAGAGAGGAGAGAGGAGAGAGGACAATCCTTTGAACAGAGAATTCACCACACAAAGCCATGGGGGGATGAAAAGGAAATTGTTGGAAGAAAAATAGTCATGTGAAAATACACAGGGATATTTTCTGTCTCCCTTCAATCCAATTTTTTCTCCACTATTGCTATTTTTAAAAACTTTTTGTTGGAGCTTAGAATTTTATCATCCATTTTCTTTTTTCTTTCTTTTAGTATTGTTGTTTTATTTGTTTGATTAGGTTCTCTCTCATTTCTTTTCTTGCTATCACTTTCAATTTGTTTCTTTATCATTCTTCTTTTCTCTAGTTTAATCTCTATTCCATATAATTTATCCTTTTCATTACTGTTTTTTCTGTTACTGTCACCTACTGCTAATAATTTTTATTTATTTATTTAGTTAGTTTTTTTTTTAACATATTTAGTACAGAGTCTATTGGGCCTCACTATGTAGATCAGACTCCTAATGATCCTCCTCTTTTTGTCCTCCCAAGTGCTGGGATAACATGCATGTGCCACCATGCCCCATCTCAACCACCATCTCAGTGCACTCTGCAGGCAGTGCTGGCACAGGTTGGGGTGCTAGGGATCAAAGTCCAGTCACTGTGCTCTGCCTAAACAAGTACGTTAGTCCACTGAGCTATCTGACCAGCCCTTACTACTAATATTTTTTTACTCCTTTTTTTTTTTTTTTTTGACAGGACCGGGGTTTGAACTCACGACCTTGTACTTGCCAGGCAGGCACTTATGCCATGGAGTTATCTCCCAGGCCCCTTTACTCCTTCATAGGATTTTTTATTTCAATTTTATCACTTTGTGTTGCTTAACTTTTCAAATTCTTTTTATTTTTATGCTTTCCTTCCTCACTAACTCTATCCTTATTAGTGTTTTTGTTGTTTTGGGTTTTTTTTGTTGTTGTTGTTTTGTTTTTGTACCAAGGATTGAATTCATGACCTTGCGTTTTCCAGGAAAGAACTTATTCAACTGAGCTAACTCCCCAGCCCCTTATCCTTACTAGCTATTAACCCTTTTAATCTGTAGATACTGATATAGTTAACTATATCTTACTACAGTGGAACACTTCCATTGTTAATGGAAGTAAAATTGCTCTATTGAGTAGATATTTATTTTTATATCAATATCTGGTTTCACTTAGAGTTTATACTATAAGCAGCAATTTCATTTCTACCAATGATGCTACACTATTAATTCTTAACATTTGTCATCATTCAGTTGTTACTTGATATTGTTACTAATTTTATGATTTTTGCCAAGGTAACACAGTTGTTGCTTTCAATTGGTTTTCTCTGGATATCAATATCTAGATTGCCTAGGGGTCATAAACAGCACTGCCTCCCACTCTCGAAGAGCTGTTTAATAGGCCAATAAGCTACAGCTTCCTCTTCCCAATAAAGGAAAGTGTTTGGATGCTAGGACAAAAACAGTAGCCAGCTATGTTATGGACAACTTTGTACAGTCTCAACACTAGCAATAAAGCTGCCAATATAAGCAGTCTTCAAGTCTCTGCACAGTAAACAAAATATAGAAAATGAAAAAACAAAAAACAAACAAACAAAGAAAAAGGAGATAAAATGCTTCCAAAGGTCTCCTCTTCCCCCAAAGGAAATTCAAGGGACTGCAAGGAGGAAGAAATAATAATAATAAAAAAAATATCTGAAAGGGTAGCAGTGGAGGTGACAAAAACAGCTCAATAAGATATTTGGAAAATTCAAAGCAGACATCATTAAAGACATGATGATCATCACAAAACACATGACTTGTAAGTCTAGAGAAAACACTAATAGAAAACTATGCCTTTCTGCAGAATGAGATACAAGCCATGAATGCCCAACATAGAAAAGTATTGGAGTCCATAAAACAATTTGGAACAGAATTCTGGGAGATTAAAAACTTTATTGAAAGTATAGGCAGTAGAATTGACTACAGTTAGAGTTGTGGAGAGTTCTGGCCCTTGTGATAATCTTACACCTCTCTCTGGGTCCAGCCTCACTTCAGTGAAGAATCAGAAAATAGGGCTCTCAGTGAGAAATGGATCATGAAGACTGATACAGTGCAAAGTGAAAGTTTATTTAAAGTATGGCAACTGTAGGGAAACTAGAGAAAAGCTGTCATGATGGCGGTGTGGTGCTGCAAGATACGAACATCACACTTGGGTTGACCCTGAGAGTGTGAGATCTTCTTGGTGCACGGATGTGGACTCGACCATTCAGTCTTAGCATGTGTTTCTGTGAAGGACACAGTAAGTGTGAGTAACACTTTCACAAAGGACACAGTAGGGTACATTTTTTTCAAGCACATGGGAGATGATAAGCACACGATGATCTTACAATTGTCAACCACAAAATAAGCATTACACTCCCCAGCCATAGAGAAGCATGTAATGATAGGAGGCCTAACATGTTCCGGAGATTTCTGCACCCACACTTTAGGGCAACACTTCTTTCAGCCAGTTTTTAACCTCTCTTGTGCATACAGAGAAAGATTATTTGCCAGAGTGAAAGCAAGGGCCTGAAGAGAGGTGGAAGATAATGAGCGGTCTCCTAGCACTCCCACCAGATGCACCAATGTGAGACTCTACATAAAATACCCCCACAAACTCCACCAGAAGACTTCTGGAATGAATAACTAAATTCAGTATCAGCAGAATATAAAGTCAGTACTCAAAAATCAATAGCCTTCCTATATGCCAGTAACAAACTCAGAAACTAGAGAAATAACAACTTTTAGAATACTACTAAGAGGGCCAGGGATATAGCTCAGTGGAATGGTGCTTGCCTGGTGCATCATGAGTTCAATTACTGGTAAAAAACAAACAAACAAACAGAAAAAAAAACCAGCATTAAGAAAAAATGAGCCGGGCGTGGTGGCTCATGCCTGTAATCCCAGCACTTGGGAGGCTGAGGCAGGAGGATCGTTGTGAGTTCAAGACCAGCCTGGGCTACAAAAGTGAGCTCAAGGCCAGCCTGAGCTGCACAGTGAGACCCTGTCTCAAAAAGACAAAAAAAAAGAAAAGAAAAAATGAAAACTGTAGGAATACAAATCAACCCAAGCTAGGAAGTGAAAGATCATTGCAATTAAGACAACAGTATACTATACAAGAAAACTGAAGAGGACATGAAAAAATGGAAAAATATTCCTATTCCTGGATTTGTAGAACCAATATAGTGAAAATGGGTGTGCTTTCAAAGCTCTTATAAGATTTAATGCAACCCCAATCATAATACCAATAGCATGCCTCACAGAACTAGAGAAAGCCCTTCCAAAATTCATATGGAACCAAAAGAGTCCAAGAATAGTAGAAGCAGATTTGGGTAATAAGGGCTTGCAAGACAGGGAACATCACAATCCCAGACTTCAAGTTATACAGTGGAGCTACAGTGAGAAAATATCATGGTATTAGGAAAAAAAAAACACCTGATTTATGGACCAAGGGAACAGAATAAAGGATGGAGAAATAACTACTGGCATATACAACTACATTATCTTTGACAGAAAGGCTAAATATTGGGCCAGGGAGATAGCTCAGCAGCATAAGTGTCTGCCTGGCAAGCACAAGGTCCCGAGTTTGATCCTTGGTACCACAAAAGAATAGGCTAAATGTCTTCACCAGAGGAAAGATGACCTCTTCAATAAATTGTACAGGGAAGACTGGATTTCCGAGAACTGAAGACTGAACCTAGACCCACATCTCTCACCATACATTGAACTAAAGCCAAAATGGATCAAAAAATCTAAATATCAAAATACAAACAATCTGCTGGGCGATAAAGTAGGTAAAATTCTTTTTTTTTATGAAAGCAAAAATTTATTTCTTAAAACAACAAAAACTTGCATGGCACAAACAGCAAAATTCTGGAAGATGTATGTATGGGCAAAGATTTTCTGAACAAAACTACAGTTGCACAAGAAATAACACAAAGAATCAATAAATAGTTTCACATTAAATTAAAACACTTTTGTACAGCGAAGTCAACCACCACTAGACTGAAAAATTAAAACACTTTTGTACAGCGAAGTCAACCACCACTAGACTGAAGAGAAAACCTACAGAATGGGAAAAATGTCTACCAGCTACTCCTCAGACAGAGGACTAATATGTAGTGTATCTAAAAAATTAGACCCCAAATTTAAAGAGCCAATCCAAAAATGGGCATCTGAAGTAAACAGACACTTGTCAAATAAAAAAACTCCAAATACCTAATAAATACATTAATAAATCTTCAACATCTCTGGCACTTCATGTCATGCAAATTAGAACAATACAGATTCTTTCTCATTCCATAAAGAATACCTATCATCAAGAAATTAGTGAAGACAGGGCATGGTGGCATGTGTCTGTAAACTCAGCACTCAGAAAGCTGAGTCAGGGGAATCACTGTGAGTTCCGGCCTGAGCTGCATAGCGAGTTCAAGGCCAACCTGAACTACATAGCTCGGTGCTGTCTCAAAAAAATAAAAAAAATTTTAAAAAGGGAAGGGAGGAGGAGGGAAGAAGAAAGGAGGAGGAGGGAAGAGGGAGGGAGGAGGTGGGAAGAGGGAGGGGGAATGAGAACAAATGGAAAGAGAGAAAGAGAGAAGAAAGAAAGAGGAAAGGAAAGGAAAGCAAAGCAAAGAAAGAGACAGACAGACAGAAAGACAGACAGACAGACAAAAAGAAATCAATAAATAACAACTGCTAGCAAGACTTTAAGAATAAGGACTCCACTGATAGTGAGAATGTAAACTGGTATAATCAGTATGAAAATAAATATGGAAATTCTTAAAAAAAGAACTAAAACTAGTGGTTTGATTTGCTCCAGCTATTCCCCTTCTGTATATCTTCCCAGGAGAGTTAAAGTCAACATACTACAGTGATGCATGCATACCCATGTTCATTATAGCACTATTTGTAATGGCTAATTTTTAGAAACAGGCCATATATCCATCAAGAGATGAATGTGTAAAGGAAATGAAGTATTTGTATACACAGTGGAGTACTACTCTGTCAGAAGGAAAGATAGACTTGAGGTATTTTTCAGTAAATACATTCACCCTGAGACCAAATGTTAAGTGAAGTAAATCAGATTAATAATTTCAAATATCACATTATTTCTCTTGCGTGAGCAATGGAAAGTGTAAGTAAGGAACAAAGTGAGGAGTGGATATTAGGAGGTGGGAAAAACATTTTCAAGTGGGAAGCAAAATAAGAAATGAGAGGATAAGGAAGGAAAGCAAAAGAGATTTTACAAAGAGATTTGAAGAATAAAGCAGAGCTAGAGCTCTTGGGTATGGGAGGAGAAGAAAGTTTGGGGGGAGGAGGGGTGAGAGGTCAAAAAAGAATTAAGATACAGTATCAGATGTGCAAACACCCTGTGATGAATGTGATGATTATGTGCTGCAAACATGGTATAAGAAGTGACACTAAAAATGAAAAAGAAAAATAATATAAGAGCAAAAGAAGATTATTTGAAACAATATGATTGTTTATGTGAAGCATTCTAAACAATCTACAGAAAACGTATAAGAACTCCAAATAACATCAACCCAATTAAAAACACACCCAGACATGTAAAAGTCAAGAGCCCAGAAATCCAGCACAAGAATAACATACTAAAAGCTGCTAGAGAAATGAAATGGATCACACTTAAAGGAAAACCGGAAGATTTAGACAATGGCCCTAGGAACCCCCAAAATGTTTTTGACACTGAGGATAGCGATGTGTAACAGTAAAAATATGCTTGGAGTGCCTGTAATTCTGGTCTTTTAGATGTGTGCTGCTTCTAATGTAATTTCAATTACTGCTATAGTCTTTCTCAAGTAAATGATTGGTTTGCAAGAAAAGAAAAAAAGGGTATTAAATGAGAGTAAGAGACGAGGAAAATGACATAGGATTGACTGGCTACAATTTAGTATATACTTAGATTTCTAAATGTGTAAAAATGTGTAACTGCTTTTACAGAGATTTGTTAGAATATCAATGATTGATAGAAAATACCAATCCCAACTTAAGGCTAAGATGTTTCATACTCAGAAAGACAGTGATGTTAAGCTCAAGTACTTATTTTATAGAGTAATAATACCACTAAG
Source organism: Myocastor coypus (assembly GCA_004027025.1). NCBI lineage: Eukaryota > Metazoa > Chordata > Mammalia > Rodentia > Myocastoridae > Myocastor > Myocastor coypus. The sequence continues at coordinate 48,630 of PVJA010008076.1, forward strand.
CTTTTCCTCTGGTGGGTTAAGAATATAAGGTTACAGACCAAAAATTAGAGAAAGAGAAGGGCTAAAAGGATAGCCAATATTTTGGCTCTAGCCCTTCAAGGTAACTGAGAACTCAGGACATAAGAGAACCTTTGCTATGACAGCCTATAACTCAGTGGTTTCCCAAATTTTCTATTCAAGGTGATTATAGGGTTATAAAAGAAAGAGACTAAAGATACATAGTGTGCCAAAGAGAAAAAACATTCTCCCAGGTTTTCACAGAAAGTGAACAGTTCAAGCAATGGCCATGACTCATCCAGATGGCTGACACTGACAACAGTTCTATAAAGCACTGTACATGGCCAGAGTAAATCCTGAGGGGATTTGACTGACCTTGAGAGATACAGAAGTTACATGTCTTGCTATACAGGTCTTGCTTAAAATTGCCCTTAACCACCCAGCAGAAAAGTTTAACCACAAACATAAAATGTAAAGCTAGATTACAATGCTGAGCTGTAAAAGGCATAAATCAACAGCTTCCAACATTGATAGTTTTACCAATAACTCACTGCGAATATCGGACATTAGATTATGTATACAGCTGCTTTCTCTTAGTTCAATGAGAAGAAATTTGGTTGTACCAATAGTGATTTGAAAAATTATAACACCTACACCCTGGGATCTGTATAACTAGTAGGAGGACAACAATACGTATTGTATCAAATATTGAAATGCACTACTAATGTGTTTTGAAACTGTAAAAAAAATTATCTGTTAGTATATATTTGCAATAAAAAATAATAGAAAATCCATCAGAATAATGGCAAATTTCTCTTCACAAACCATGAAGTCAAGAAGAGCATGGAGTAGAGTACTTCAAGACTTCCAGGAAAACAAATTCCAGCCCAGACTGCTATACCCTTCAAAACTCTCAAGTTTGATGGAGAAGTGAAATACTTCCATGACAAAGAATAACTAAAGAATTTCACGATGATAAAGCCAAACCTACAGACCACTAAAAAATATTATAGAGAGGGACAAAAATGACCAGAACTCTACGAATAAGAACAGAAAGAGCCCAACAAATAAAGCAAGCAATTAAACACAGGAGAAAAAGGAGTAAACATCAGCAGGAACATGTTAATCATAAGTCAGAATATCTCAATTATAACCGTCAATGTAAATGGACTCAACACACCAATTAAAATAAATAGACTGGCACAGTGAATTAAGAAGGAAAATCCAACAATGTGGTATATACAAGAAACACACTTAACTCCTAAAGAAATTCATAGGCTGAAAGTCAAAGGATGGAAAACAATACTATATGCCCCAGCATCTCAGAAAAAAGCAGGGGTAACAATCCTGTTTGCAGATAGTCTGAACTTCAAACCAAAATGATCAAATGAAATAAAGATGGCCACTACATACTTGTTAAGGGAAAAATTCAAGAGGAAGAGGCAATAGTTATCAATATGTATGCACCCAACATGGAAGCAGCCAGCTACATAAGACAAATCTTAATGGACATGAAAAACCTAATATCCAATACCACAATCTTAGCAGGAGACCTAAACACCCCTTTATCCCGAAAAGGTAGACCAAGCAGACAAACATCAGAAAAGAAGTAGCAAAACTGAACTAGAACTTGTAAAAAATGGACTTCATGGACATATACAGGATGTTCCACCCAACCATATCTGAACACACATTTTTTTCAGGTGCACATAGGACATTTTCTAAAATAGACCACATACGAGTCCATAGGCCAAGCTTAGGTACATGCAATAAAACATAAATTATCCCTTGCATATTATCTGGCCATAGTGCAATGAAACTGGAAATAAATGACAAAAGAAACCATAAACATCCCAGAAATATGTGGAAATTAAACAACACCCTCCTTAGAAACCAATGGGTTACAGACAAAACAAAACAAGAAATCAAACTATAGCCACAATTCAATGAAAATTTAAGCACAACTTATCAGAATTTATGGGATGCAATAAAGCAGTTCTTAAAGGGAAATTTGCAGCTGTGAACTCAAACAGGAAAACAGAACAGGAACAAATAAATACCTTAATACTGCATCTCAAACGTCTAGAAAAGGAAGAGCAAACCAAACCTACAGCCCAAAGATGGGAGGAAATTATAAAGATTAGAGTGGAAGTTAATTCATTCAAGATGAAGAAAACAACACAAAGAATTAACAAATCAAAAAGCTGGTTCTTTGAAAGGTTAAATAAAATTGATAAGCCCCTAGCTAACCTCATAAAAAAGAGAAAAGAAAAAACTCAAATTCAAGCAATAAGGAATGAAAAGGGTGAATTGCCATAAATGCAGTGGAAATTCAGAAGATCATTACTAACTACTTCGAGAATCTTGACTCTCACAGAATTGAAGACATGGATGAAATGGACAAATTCCTAGAAAGCTTCAAATTACCAAAACTGAATCAAGAAGATATAAGAACTCTCAATAACACAATAACAGCCAATGAAATGCAAAATGTAATTAAAAAATCTTCACGACAAGGAAAAGTCTAGGTCCTCATGGATACACCACTGAATTCTGCAAGAAATTCACAGAAGATATAATCCCAATAGTCCTCAAGCTCTTCAATGAAATTGAAAAGGAAACAATCCTCCCAAAATCATTCTTGGAGGCAAATAATATACTGATACAAATACCAAAGAAAATTGAACCTAAGAAAGAGAACTACAGGCCAATCTGCCTCATGAACATAGATACAAAAATCCTCAATAAAACCTAGGAAATAGAATACAACAAATCATCAAGAAGATTATATACACCATGACCAGGTAGGATTCATCCCAGGGATGCAAGGATGGTTCAACATATGCAAATCTATAACCGTAATATACTATATCAATAGAGCCAAATCCAAGAACCACATGATCATCTCAATTGATGCAGCAAAAGCTTTTGACAAATTCCCACGCTCTTCATGTTCAAAATCCTACAGAAAATCGGAATAGATGACTTCTACCTTAATCTGTCATCTATGATAATCCAATGGCTAACATAATTCTACATGGGGAAAAATTGAAGTCTTTTCCTCTCAGATCTGGTACAAGATAAGGATGTCCTCTATCACCACTTCTGTTCAATGTAGTTCTTGAATCATTAGCTAGAGCTATTAGACAAAAGAGACAAAAAAGGAATAAGAATAGGAAAAGAAGTTGAAGTTAAACTATCATTATTTGTAGATGAAATTAATGATACTCTACTTGAAAGATCCCCAAAAAACTCCAGCAATAAGCTACCAGAATTAATACACAAATTCAGTAGCATTGCAGCTTACAAAGTCTATACCCAAAAGTAAATAGCATTCCTCTACATAGATATCTTAACTAATAAGCACTCAGAAAAAGATTTCACAACAGGAAGAATGGCTATCACAAAGAAATCAACCATCAACAAATGTTGGAGAGGCTATGGGGAAAAAGGAACCAATGCTCCACTGCTAGCAGGAGTGTAGACTGGTGCGATCATTATGGAAATCAGTGTAGATATCCCTTAAAATACTAGGACTGTAAATCCCATTCAATCCAGCTATACCCCTACTGTGAATTTTCCCAGAAGAACTGACAACATCATACCATAGTGATATTTGTGCACCTATGTTTATAGCAGCACAATTTGTGATAGCCAGATTTTGGAAATGACCAAAATGACTTTATTTTCTTCCCTCAGTCCCAGAACCCTGGGACTACAGGTACACAACACCAGGCCCAGCAAAATGAAACATTTTTTTAGAAATCTGTAAATATCAAGAATAAATGGAAAGAAAGAATAAATGGAATGCTCATAAATTGCTAATCATACAAAATAGCATAACCCCTTGGAAAACAGGTAAAACTTTCCTAAATGTTAAACAACACTGACCACACTACTCAAAATTCCCACATGCAGGTGTAATTTCAAAATAAATGGGAACATGTTTACACATAAATGTATAAACTTATATTCTCGGAAGCATTGTTCATCATTACCAAAAAGTAAAGAAATTAGTGAGTAAATAAACGAACCGTAGAAAGATAAATGCAAGATTTTTATAGGTAAAATGGATGCAACTAAAAACCATACTTATATGCTAATGTTTCACTCATATAAAGAAATACTCATATCTCACTCATAAGTGCAAAAAAGCAGGCCCACATGTGTAAACATCATATTTCCTCCTTAGTGTAAGAAACTGAAAGAGTCAATATGATCCAAAAGTACAACAGATAGAGTGAAAGGCAAAGAAACTTATCAAAAGGAAAGAAAAAAAAGAGAAGGGGCGAAAAGAAAAAAAAGGGAGTAAAAAGAAATGCTCTATAAATATACACAAGATAGCTAAGATGAATTATTACTAATTTCTATTGTTGCTTTGAAAGGAAGTTAGTGCTTATATCATTTGATAAACTTTGCATGCCTGAATCTGGTAGCCTGAGCAGCTACTTTGAAGATAACAATATGCAATATAACAACCATTATTAATTTCCTATGACCTTGTTTTGAAATTCTGTATCATTTTTGTTGATATTTTTTCCTGTCTTTAAAATAAAATTTAAAAAGTTAATTGTAGTCTGTCCATATAAGGTGATACTATTCGCCAATATGAAACAAGTTATTGGTATGTGCAAGAGCATGAATGAATCACAAAATCATTTTACTAAAGATAGAAGCTGGATACAAAAGACTGTATATAGACTTTTATATGAATCCTCAATTTATATACATTCTAGATGCACTGCAGTGACAGGTAATAGGTCAGTGACTGCCAGGGGTTAGGAATGAGAAAAAATTGACTGTCCAAAGGCACAAGGGAATTATTCTGGGGATGATATAATTTCTCTATATATGTGACTGTGTACAACTTGCACCCACGCATGACTAAAGCAATCAAAGTTTTTGTGACTGGAGGAGCAGGCTGGCTGGTGGTGGTGGCTGTGATAACAGAATCTGCAGCTTCAAGGACCTTTCACTATGCCAGATGCTGAAATAAGTCCTTAGATGATTCTCTGAGTCCATCTTCACATAAGTACTTCAGCTAAGTACTATTGCTGCCTCTTTTAATAATGGAAGTAACTCACCTGGGGAGCTTACACATATCCAAGGCCCATCCATTGTTACGTATGTTACAAGCCTAGACTCTAAGTTGTGGATTTATCCTGCAGCGTGCATACAGCGCTGTCCCAACACGTGTTTCTACCTCACTATGCTCTCCAGTGACACAATGCCAGATGTTTATCCATAAGTGACCCTTTGCAACATCACCTTGGCTATGACACCAGAGACACAAGTAGGTAGAGCATTGCAGCTTACATTAGTTGACTCTCCCGTGACCAACTAAGAACAAACAAAATACTTTACATCTTGTTGTGTATTTCAGGGTGCATACTCCAGACATAGCCACTAAGACAGACCTCTAGATGCAGATTCTGAGATCTTTCTGAAAGGAAAGAATAGAAAGCAGGACTAGGAACAGGGAGGAGTAAAACAACAACATGGACTCTCCAAAGTCTCTACCAACTCAGTGGGGAGCCCTGCAGCACACACTGCCCAGGAGGGCTGTCCACATTGGGCCAAATGGTGGAACTTCCGTGCCCCTGTTCCACTCAGTCACTGGCCCAGGGAGCCCACGACCTTTAGTAAAGCAACTTTCTGCGGTTGGAGAGACCCTGACTATACCAGGGGCCTGGAAAGCAAACCCTTCCATGAGGAGGGGATCTCCTTTGAAGTGGGGTATATCTCTGGGCCCACAGCATGGTGTTGCCCCATTACAATGCCTCTCTGGGGCACTGCAATATTATTAAACTCTCCCAAATCCTTTCAAGAGTTTACCTTTTTTTTTTTTTTTTTTTTTTATTGATACAGGATCTCACTATGCAGCTGAGACTCATAGTGATCCTTCTGTCTCAACCTTCCCAGCACTGGAGTTACAGACATGTGCCACTGCACCCAGTTTGGGAGCTGGCATGGCACATGTAGGGTTCGAGGCTGCACAGCATGTGGTACTAGTGATTGAACTCAGGTCCTTATGCCTGTTAGGCACGGGTTTCTTTATCTTAAAACACTTACAGCATGTTATGGTGGTGCAACTATTATAAAAATCAGTGTGGAGACTCCTTAAAAAACTAAGACTGGAAATCCCATTCAATCCAGCTATCTCCCTACTGGAAGTTTTCCCAGAACAGAAAACATCATATCACAGTGATGCCCTATGTTTATAGCAGCACAATTTGTGATACCTAAATGTTAGATATGACCAAAATTCCCATCATCTGAAAAATAGTTGAAAAAGGTGTTGTGTTTTTACACAATGGAATATTATTAAGCTATAAAGAATAATAAACTCAAAGCCTTCATATATAAGTGGTTGTATCTTGAACATATACTCATAGGTGAAATAAACCAGACCTACATGTGTAAGTATCATATAGTCTCCCTAGTGTAAGCACTCAAAAAAAGAAACAAAAATGGAAAGGCATAACGCAGCTAAATGAAAATCAAGAACTTAAGGATTAAACAACAAAGAGACAGCAAGCAGAAAAGTTAGGAAACATGGCAGGGGCAAAACCATGCATTTATATACACAGGATGAATTGAGCAATGGTCCTAGGAATCTCCAACAGGTTTTTGACACTGAGAATAGCAATGTGTAATACTAAAACCATGCTTGGAATGTCTTATTTTGGTCTTTCAGATGTGTGCTGCTTCTAGTGTCATTTCAGTTATTGCTGTACTCTGTCTAAGGTAAATTTTTGCTTTTTTAAAAAAAAGGGTAATGAAAGAGAATAAGAGACAAGCAAAAAAAAAAAAAAAAAAAAAAAAAAAAAAAAAAAAAAAAAAAAAAAAAAGAGTATAAGTGATTTTCTTGCACTATTCCTAAAGCTTCTGCAAGTTGGAGATATCAAAATAAAAAAAAAAATTTCTAGAGGCAAGAGGAAGAGAAATTGAAGAGAAGATGGAGGAAGAAGACAAAGTGAAAGAAGGAAGGAGGAGGAGACACTAGTAGCAGTTAGTAGAAGAAATGGCCTTGGGGAATGAACCAAAGGCCTCTGACAGACTGAGCTTGTTGCTAATTCAACCACTACCGTATCCTGACACCGGGGAAAGCATTCTTGCTCCAGATTTTATTTTCCTATCTATGAAGTGATGGAACTAGAATAGGTTATTCCTATACTGGTTGTTGATTATTTCATTAACAAGCTAAATCCTAAATTTTAAAAATAAAATAAAAAGCTTATAGCATATTATTTCAATGCACATTCAAATTTTTTATTCTTTTTTGTTTTTGTTTTTTGTTTTTAATCTATTTGTTGCAGGGTCTCACTGCGCACCTCCCATTCATGGTGGTCCTCCTGCTTTGAGCCTCCCCAGTGCTAGGATTGTAGGCATGCACCACTACGCCCAGACTTTGGCTGGTTCAGCCCACCCTGGGGGTGGTGCTGGCACAGTATGTGGTACTGCAGATAGAAACCTGGTCCCTGTGCTTACCTAAGCAGGTATTTAGTCTGCTGAGCTACCTTACTAGCCCCTCAACACGCATTTTGATACCTGAAAAAAGGCCACAGAGTGTTGTGTTGTTGAACTTGCCTTAATGAATCAATATAAAAGGTATTCTACACACTATTTCATGCTTTACCTGTAGCCAGGTGCACCTGAAAGGTAATACACCAGTACCATTCATTTATTCATGTAAAAGCATATGGTATGCACTTCCTATATAGCAGGTCCTTTATTATTCAAGATATGAAAGCAAATACAAAGTGCCTAGAATAAATGAATACTCGAAAAGACACCCTTATCCTTAGGGGGCCTGGAACTTACCATATGTGGACAATAAAGAATCAAATAATAAGTAATGTGCTACTTGGTCTTAGAGAAGGCAAAAGAGATGGCTTTGTGGTATTTGAGTAGGGGCCTAGGGTGAAACAACTCAAAGAAAAGGATAGGAGGACGTCTGGACAGAATTGGCAACATAATCAAAGTCCAAGCATGAGTAGTCAGCTATGTCTATTACTTACTATAGGATCAGCAGAGTAAGGGAAACAGAACCTGAAGGCCTCTTGGGATAGCCTGTAAGTAGCCTTAAATACTAGCTTAACAAGGGCCAGACAGAAATGGGTCTGGGTGGATCAGATGGATTCATTCCTAAGACTAGACAATGCCACATGTATCTTTCCAGATTCATGCCATCTTTTGTTTTTAAAATAAAACAAGCTGGGCATGGTAGTGCACACCTGTAATCCCAGCACTTGGGAGGCTGAGAAAGGAGGATCGGTGCAAGTTCGAGACCAGCCTAGGCTACAAATGTGAGCTCAAGGCCAAGCCTGAACTGCATAGCCAGACCTTGTCTCAAAAAGACTAAATAAAATAAAACAAAACAAAACAAAACAAAAGGTCTGGGGAAATAGCTCACTAGAATAAGCGTTTTGCCTGACAATGCAAGGGCCTGAGTTCAATCCCTAGTTCAAACAAACAAACAAACAAACAAACAAATAAATAAATAAATAAATAAATAAATGAAACAAAGAGAACAGAGAATTCTCTGAGCCTTAAGACTTTGTCCCCATGTGTGCTATAGGACTCTGGATATTTTAATATAATGAATATAAATCCATTATATTCTTGTTCTTCTAAATCAATTCTACCTACAGCTTCTAAAAACAAACCCTCCTGTCCCTTTGTTGAGAAAGATAGGGTTTGAGGTCACATCAGTAATTATAAAACCTTGAATTCAACAGGCACCCCCGGTAGCATTTCATCAGTCAGACGGTGACAGACATGCCCAGGCCTGGCCAGGCTTTCCTCTCCTGACCAGGGCTGAGAGGGAAGAACACGCCACCCTCTTATTTCACTTCCATCTAATCACCTTTTCCTCTTGCAGTTCTCTGGTCCCTCTATGTGGTCAATTTCAACAAGACATAAATACTTTAGGTCAGCACAATCCCTTAGAAATGTAAAAAAAAAAAAAAAATCTAACAGATCCACTTGATCAATTTCTAGAAATTCTGTCTCTGAATAGAACAGCTGATTTATGTGTGGAAAATACAGAGCTACCTTGGTTTATGAATTAATTCCATGCTGGCCAAGATGATCACATTCACGTTCATAATGGGAAGACAGCCACAGTTGTATGGGTCACCTCATGTGGAGTTTGAGAACAGAAGCAAAATCTTTCCAAACGCTCCTGTTAGCAAAACAAATTATCCATGAAAAGTGTTTGTGAACCAAGGCATTACTGTAAAACAAGAATTAACAAATACTTCCTGAACTTATAAAATGTTTTTAGGACACCCCGATGAGTCAATGTTTAATCTTTTCTCTCACAAAGACAAGGAAAGATCTTTGCTGTGTTCTTTTTTAAGCAAATAGATTTGAAAACAGAGCAAGCCTCGTGTTCTGGGGCTCCATTCAGCTGTCACTGTGAGTGCTCAGAGCAGCTGGATGAAGGTTAACAAATCACACTTCAATTTTGAATTTCCTGCCTTTTGTTTTCTTGAATCATAGCCTTAGTGTTGTTTAAATAGTGCTTTGTGTATTTAATTTTCTTCTCTCCTTACAAAGGCCAAGCAATTTTTAAAAATCATCCTTTCACAATGGGCTATAAAAATGTTGTCAAGCTGAAATTGAACTGGTCTCCTATTTAAACATATAAGCATATATTTAGGGATGTTAATACAGTGTCATTTATTTTATTGGTTTACTACTTGGGCAGAAACCTATTTATATACATTGTACCAGTATAATATGATTTGTGCCTAAAGACAAGCCTTCGATGTGGTAGTAACTGCTAGTTGTGTACATGAATGATTGGGCAGAAACATGCATCTGTCTTTCCATTCTCAGGCCGTGTGTGCTATGTGTGACACTCCTTCTCAGATCCATGGAGACTAAAAATATGCACAATTAGGACCACCCAGCATTATCCATCCTGACTGCCCAAGGTTAGGAAGCAGGCTCCCAACATTCTCCAGCCTCTACTTGCAACTTTCAGGCCACCTCATGACTGCTGTCTTCTAATTGCTAGAAAAGGCTCCTTAGAGCCTCATACATTCACCATCTAGTTTCCATCTACTCATATGTCCCTTTGAATTTACAAGGAAAAAGTAGAAGGAAATCTTCAGAAGACAATTATTATACTTTTTCTTTGGCCTTTTCCAGATGAATATTTCTCATTTCCTCCTTAAGCTGAAAATTGCATCCTAGCCTATGTTCACGTGCAGCTTTGCTCTTTATGTAGTTCCTAGAACTTGACACATACTTGACCAGTACAAAAGCAGAAACAAACACAGCACTTTCCTCTTGTTCCTTCCTTTTTTTGAATATTTCATTAAATACTTTATTTTTATTTTATTACTTTTAATAAGAAATAACAATGTATAACAATGTGACAGTTTCAAAACACATTAGTTGTACATTTCAATATTTGATACAATGCGTATTGTTGTCCTCCTATTAGTTATACGGAGCACAGGGTGTAGGTGTTATAATTTTCAAATCTTTATTTCCACAACAATATTTCTTCTCATTGAACTAAAAGAAAGTAGTTATGTATATAATCTAATGTTCAATAATTGCAGTGGGTTATTGGTAAAACTAGCAAAGTTGGAAGCTGTTGATTTAAGTCTTTCACAGCTCAGCATTCTAATCTAGCTTTATGTTTTATGTCTTGTGGTTAAACTTTCCTGCTGGGTGGTTAAGGGCAATTTTAAGCAAGACCTGGATAGCAAAACATGTAACTTTTGTATCTCTCAAGGTCAGTCAAATCCCCTCAGGATTTACTTTGGCTACGTACAGTGCTTTGTAGAACTGTTGTCAGTGTCAGCCATCTGGATGAGTCATGGCCATTGCTTGATCAGTTTGCTCTCTGTGAAAGCCTGAGAGAATGTTTTCTCTCTAGGTGACTCTTCTTTGGCACACTATGTATCTTCAGTCCCTTTCCTCTGTAGCCCCATAATCTCCTTGAACAGGAAGCACAGGATGAACTAGATAACGATCCTAGGAACCGCCAAAATGTTTTTGACACTGAGGATAGCGATGTATAACAGTAAGAATATGCTTGGAATGCCTGTTATTCTGGCCTTTTAGATGTATGCTACTTCTGATGTAATTTCAATTACAACTATACTCTCTCTCAAATAAATGGTTGGTTTACAAGAAAACAGAAAAGGGTATTAAATGAGAGTAAGAGACGAGGAAAAAATGGCATAGGATTGACTGGCTATAATTTTGTATATACTTAGATTTCTAAATATGTAAAAATGTGTAACTGCTTTTATCACATTCTATACAGATTTGTTAGAATATCAATGATTAATAGAAAATACCAATCCCAAGTTAAGGCTAAGATGTTTCATACGCAGAAAGACAGTGATGTTAAGCTCAAGTACCTATTTTATAGAGTAATAATATCACTAAGCTTTTCTTCTGGTGGGTTAAGAATATAAGTTTGAGCCGGGTGTGGTGGCGCACGCCTGTAATCCCAGCACTCGGGAGGCTGAGGCAGGAGGATCGGTGAGAGTTCAAGACCAACCTGGGCTACAAAACTGAGCTCAAGGCCAGCCTGAACTGTACATCAAGACCCTGTCTCAAAAAGACAAAAAGAAAAAAAAAGAATATAAGTTTACAGACCAAAAATTAGAGAAAAAGAAGGGCTATAAAGATAGTCAATATTTTGGCCCTAGCCCTTCAAGGTCACTGAGGACTCAGGACATAAGAGAACCTGTGCTATGACATTCTATAACTCAGTGGTTTCCCAAATTTTCCTTCGTTTCTTAATACACCTTAACTAGTGACTTGTCAACTTTAGCAACCAACTTGCACTCCAAAGTTTTATATTTTTAATGAAAAGTAAGGTCATATCCATTCAACTTAATATTTATCCATTTTATTTTCAGAATTACAATATAGGACTTTGTACTTAAATTCCATTTAGCTATTTTTTTTTAAAAAAATTTTATTTAAAGAGAAAAAAACAAAAATAACAAGAACAAAGACAAAAATAAAGCACCACGAAACAATAAAAAGGGTACTTCTTCTTTATCCAGAGTTATGTTTACACTGTTTCTGTCAACAAACATAAATTCTCTCTTCAAGCTTAAAAAGCTGATCAACATATTCTCTGGGTCTTTGTGCTATGCTTGAAAACATCACATAACATAGCATACTGCATAGAACTTCTTAACATGTCATTGAAGGTTTTCTCCTGTCCAAGTTTGGTCAATTTGTTAATCCTTTTGCTGTGGTTTAATCTGCCTTCCAAAAGTTCTTGTGTTACAAATTTAAACTCCAAATCCATTTCTAGTAGTAGTTGGAAATAGGATTTGGGGGAAGCAATTGTGAGATGAGTTAATGAGGAAGGGTCACCTCAGATCGTATTACTGGCTTTGTAAAAAGAGAGATCGGAGCTTGTACACTCTTGTCTTGCCCTCTGGTGCTCCTGGTTGTTATGACCCAACAAGAAGACTCACCAGCAGTCAGCACCATGGCTCAGACTTCTGGGCTCCTAGAACTATATGATGAATATACTTCTATTATTCATAATATATCCTGACTCAAGTATTCTGTTATCACAGTACAAAATGAACAAAGATTTAAACTAAGGAACCTCCAACCAACTATCTTCAGCTAATTTTTTATTTTATTCAAGAAGATATGGGGAGAGATTTTGTGAAGTGTTCTACTCAAATTATGCTATATAAAAACATTTCTTGACATAAAATTGAATGACTCAATCACAAGTGAATTAAAGTGCTCCTCTAGGCAACTTACTCATGTTTTCTATAACCAATATGTTTCATTGTAATAATTTATTAACATATATATTTGTCCCAATTATTTATTTTATTTATTTATTTATTTATTTATTTTTTTGTCTTTTTGTCTTTTTGAGACAGGGTCTCGCTATGCAGTTGAGGCTGGCCTTGAGCTTACTTTTGTAGCCCAGGCTGGTCTCAAACTCGCACCGATCCTCCTGCCTCAGCCTCCCGAGTGCTGGGATTACAGGCGTGAGCCACCACGCCCGGCAATATATTTGTCCCAATTAAATTGTAAAGTCTTTCAGACAGAAACTAACTCTATTCACCATTTTATTTATGAATAAAGACTGGAATGGAGTGATACAACAGAAGAAATAGTTTGGCAAGATATATGAAGCTGCAGTGTCTCTGTGAATGAGTGGAGTATATTTCTACATTAAGAGGTTGAATGCATAGGGTTTAAATTGAGGGAGAGGATGGTCCTAACTATATAGGTTTTAGAATAGTGTGAAATTAAAACCAAAGTCACAAGACAAAGTACTTAGAGAGAAGGCACTGGGTGAGAAAAAAGGAAATAACATGGAATTTTGAAGGAAAGCATGGAATTCTGGGGCCAAACTGAGGGAATATAGTAAGTTTTGCCACTTCTCCTAGGCCAAGTAATAACTACATGCATTTCATGCTGTTGGGATGTAGCTGAAGATGCCAGATGTTAGTAGCCAAAGAAGGGGCTGGAAGGTAACAAAGTAGAGACAGTGTGTTGATAATTTCTCTCACATTGACTGTGGAGGGAGAGCAGAGGCTAGATACAGGAGGAAATGAATGTTTTGACTTATTTTGTAGGTTGGGCTTGACATGCATATATTACAGGCTTGAGAGAAAGAAGTTACTTGAAAGATAAGAAATCTGGAATTACAGACAAAAATAGGAAGCAACTAGGTACAGACAAGACCCAGAAATCAACCAAAGTGAAGGAGGGCTCAAAAGAAAGAAAGCAAGACCTCTGCTCCTCACCAGCCTACCTTGGTGCAAGGAAATAGGGCAGCAACACTGCACAGCAAGTAATAAAGAAATGAGACCTTTCTCTATGGGAGGAAGAAAGTGAGGGATGAGTAGATTTTGGTAGGTGAGGGGCAGCCTCTCTACCAAAAACTGGCTTATACCATTTTCTGTGGTGTAAGCAATGATGACATCTTCTGAAAAAGAAGAATCTAGAGTTGAGTACAGAGTTTGAAGAAAAGAGTGGAGGGTAAATCCAAAGTGATCAGGCAGAATCAGTCTGAAGGTTACTGGTAGAAGCAAGCCAATAGTTGATTATTAAAAATTGAGTATGCATTTCTGGAGGATCTATTACATAACAGGCAATTGTTCTACAGGCTGTGAACAAGACAGATATTCTCCCTCCCCTCAAAAAAAATCATATTTTATGTTTAGGCAAGCACAGGCATCTGGGTTCAATCCCTGGTACCACATGCTATGCAGCCCCACCCTCAGGTGCCCTGAGCCGGCCACCAAGACCGGCCTTGGTGGTGCATGCCTGTAATCCCAGTGCTGCAGAGGCTGAAATAGGAAGATTACACCGAGTCTGAGATGTGTAGTAAGACTCTCTACCAAATATATAAAAGATTTTTTTAATTAAAGTATTGGCAAGATAGCTAAGCAGCTAACTGCCTGTTTAGGCAATCCCAGGGACCATGGTTTGATCCCTGGCACCACATACCACACACTGGCCCTGCCCTGAATGCAGTGAGCTGGCCACTGAGTGCAGGTGTGGTGGTGCATGCCTGTAATCCCAGCACTGGGGAGACTGAAAACAGAGGATCTCTTGAGTCCAAGCTGCAAAGTGAGACTTTGTGCCAAATATATTTAAAAACTTTAAAAATTCAAAAGAACAAGAGAAAACAAACATATTTTAATGAAGCCTTCTGACTTCCATGGTGTAACCGTGACAGTCTATTGACTCCTGGCATTTCAGAAGACACAGCTGGAAAAGGCCATTCATTCAGCTCTGCAGATTTTGTGGAGTCATTGCCAGCACACACTGAAGGCTCCTCCCTGAGAAAGAAGAGAAGGTGAGGAAGCATCACAGCAGGAAGAAGGTTGGGATAACTGGAAACAAGGATACCAGGAACAGAAGAGCATGCACAACCAGGCAGGCTGGAAATTGCCAGATTTTCTGTGTAAGAAGTTGGAGCTTGCCTTAAATGAAGTGGAACAAGATCTCATTTACACTGTAAGAAGATGATTCTCTCTGGTACAGGGAGAATGAATTGTAGCAGGGGCAAGAATGGAAGCTAGCATCCAATTGTGAGTTAGTGAAGTTGTCCACGCAAGGATTAGGATGACAACAACGGTGAATGGATGCAAGTTCATTTGGGACATATACTTTGGAAGCAGAAAATAGGGATTATGCTGAATTAGATCTGCCAGTACAGGGAAACAGGCACTGAAAAATGATTCCAAGATTATCCTGACCAACTGAGTTCATGATAGCATTTATTGACCTCTGGAAGAATAAGGAAGAATAGATTTGCATTTTGGATCTTAATTTGCAATGTGTATTAACCACCCAAATGAAAATTTCAAGTAGGCATTCAGATATATAAAGGTAGAGCTGAGAGGGAAAACTTAAATTTGCATACCAGTTGCATGTAAGATGACAGTTAAATGCTAAGACTTGTCATGGTGATTGAGAATCGACAAAAAAGAGATGAACCCCTGAGGGGCAAAAATACAGTAATCAGTAGAAAAGAAGTTAGCAAGGAAACAGTGACCAATGAAAGAGAGACAAATGTGTCACTGTGCTGTCACAGAGGATAAAAAAGTATTTTGAAGAGGAAGAAATCAGTATTGTGAACATTTGGAAAGGTAAAGTACCCCAGGGGTGAAGTAACATGGAGGTCATAGGTGATCCTGAGAAAGGACATTTCAGGCCTTGGTGATGCAGAATGAATCAGGGCAGTGCCACCAATTCTAATGTGGCAAAGCATAATTTCACTTACACTGTTCAATTCCAAGGTTAATTTTCTGGAGAAGCTGGTACAATGCATTAGTGAAGAAAGCAAAAGACTAACAGCTTCTCACTCCACCCAGTGAATAGCTGTGCAATTCTAGCTATTAAGTAACCTTTCTGGAATTTCATCGTAACATTTGTGAGATTAGAAGCTCTAAAGTTCTCTTTATTAACTAGTTCATTTAGCAAATAGGCAGCAAGAAGCTATGCTATGCCAAGTTCTGAGTATGGGAGAGACCATGCCCCTGCCTTGAATAATTGTCTCTCATTTACTGGCTTGTATCATAAGCCTTTTATGCATGTGTGTGCCTTAACCTCTTGGCTAGATGGTAGGGCTCTTGGATGGTCTGTTCTCCACCCGAGCATCCCACAGAGCATCTAGCACAATGCCAAGCACAAGCTGTGTGAAATATTGAAGTCATGAGTACCATGCTATGTGATCAAGTATAAGTTTTATTTTTAATTTTCTGACTCATGTACAAATTCTGACTCTGCCACTCGTTGTTTAGGCAAGTTACTTAAATTTGCTGTGTTCAGTTTCCTTAATTATAAAACAGGCCTAAAAATATTTATAACATAATAGACTATGAAAATTAAAATGGGTACTGGCATGTAATAAACTATTATTGTGAACAACATGTGTTCATGGTAGAAAAGTCAGAATTCATGAAGAAACAAATTAATCATGACTAACAATTAGAGATAATCATTGTCAATATTTTTATATAATGTAGCTTCTTCTTAAATGGCTAAAGAAGGCAGTTGGGAATGACTGTACTTTTATTGAAAATACTGCACTAAGCTCTTGATAATACACTTTTACCAAAATTATTCATAAATTATGTACACTGCATTATATTTTAATGAGATATATAATGAAGGCATTTTAGCCCTAACCGTCTTATATACATCATCCTGTTGACTTGCCACAACCCTTTGTGACTTACTAATTTTATCTTATTGATAAGAAAAATGAGAATCAGAGAATCAATTGTGATTATAAATTTTGGCCAGTAAAATGTGAGTAGTAGTAATCTATGTTACTTCTGAACAAAAAATAAATTTCTGATGCTTAACTTTCCACTTGATCTCTCTGTCATAGACTTTCCAGAAAAAAAGAGTGGATATGGGAGAGGGTGATGCTGGGCTGTTGTAACAGAGATCAACTGTGCTGTGGTGTTTCCAAGGCCTGATCAGACCTCCCTTGAGTAAGAACTGAAGTTTTATCATTTTTAAGCTATAAAAATGTTGAAAGTATTTGCTATTGCAGCAAAATATGGTCCACACAGACTTCTAAAGAGCACTTTAAAGATTTCTTGAAAATATAGAACTAGTAACTTACACAGCTAGGGTTCAGATCTGGATCTGAATGACCTATGGCCC
>PVJA010008077.1:0-65964 GCA_004027025.1 Myocastor coypus
ACCACATGGATTCTTGGAAGCACACTTATGTTGTGATTGTTCAATGTAATATACCTTATGAAGTTTATGTGATGTGATAAATTTACCTTCTTGGAGTTAATAATGAGGACAAACTATAATCTGATTCAAAAATTGCACAGTACACACAGTTCTGTGTGTGTTTCAGATTTTCACATGGCCAGAAGTGAACCTTACCACATGATATTGGCCTTCAAGTTACAGAGATATTTTTAAATCAATTCTCCAAGTATAGGCTTAACACACATTTATACCTATCCAGTGTAATATTAACGAGGAGGAAAAAAAGCATCAAGTTAAAAAAACTCACGCACATGTTTTTAGCTGAAGAGAATCAAGAAGATACAAATGTACATAAAATTTTCTTGAGAAATTGCTAGTTACAAATGCTGTAATAACTTCCATAACAGAAAAAGGAAATTAACACAAAACAAGATAAGACTTATTTCTATTACTGAGGCTCAGGATAGGCCACGTAAAGAATTGTTTTTCTAAATGGAAATACCCCTTTCCTGCTCTTTACTGTGTAAGATTACAGGCAAAATTTGAGAAAGCTAAAAATCCTTTTAAATAACACTTCCTTTAGGTTTAATGACAAATAATTGCTGCTTTTCATGATAATGAACATGAACACCACAGAAAGGAATGCAATTCTGCAGGTTCATTCAGGGTAATGGCTTTGTGAGCTGGGCGCACAGCAGAGATCTGGTCTCAATTTCCTAGAGTACAGTAAGTGAGGAGTAGCAAAATATTCACTTGCAGAAGATTTTCTAACCTATGTGAACATAAACAGAAAATCCATTATCTATTGATAAAAACAACAAAGTAGGTTAAATAAAGTTTTATGTTACTATTTCCTGTAAGAGGCAACGGCTCACTGGATCATGAAAGTAAATAAAGCACTTCACTTACTGAAATCAATGAGAAACCGTCCAAATCCTTGCCTTTGGTGCTGGGGCATGATCATTATGCAGGACACATTATACTTCTGCTGGCAAAGCTTTTCCTAGGGGAAGGAGAAACAGATCAAATATGTGAGAGCTCTGTTGAAGTGGGCAATTCATGCTTGTGACGCTGTCCTTGTGAAACAGTCCACTGAGGCTGGCGAGTGAGGAAGGTCAGGATTACCCAGCATAATGAGTTAATCAAACAACTATCAGCTGACAACAAGCCTTTGCTCCTGGCATGCCTCTCAATTACTTCTTTATTCTTGAAAGAGAGCACCACAAAACTCACGTAATATATGAATAATGAATTCAAGGAAATAGGGACCAAATGAAACATGGACAGCATGGAAGAAATGCTTTCTCTGCTTACACAGTTGGGAGATACAAAATAAAAACTCAGAGATACTCAGTGTTAAGATTAAAGGTGGAAAAAAAAAAAAAAAAAAAAAAAAGACTAAGGGTGGATTTAGATGGCAGCCTTGCCAAATAATAATTTACTACTTTGCAAGAGCAATCTGTCTTCTGACTTTCAGCAAATGCCCAAGTGAAACTAAAATAGCAGACATGTGGGGAGATGTTCGCAAATACATTTCTCCTGCGAATAAAAAGTCAATGTAAAAAGCCAGAGAAATAATTAATCTGCATCTCAAACCAGTAAAACACAAAACAATAAAGACACCACAAGAAACCCCAGAGCTTCCAACAAAGCGCAACCAAAATACTCTAATAGTCTGAAACCCTTACAGCATGGCGAGAAACAGCTGAGAGCTAATGAAGAATTTGCTACTTGTATGAGACATAGCATTACGACAGTAATATTTTATTCTGAGTACACAGAAAACAACAAAACATATGAAGAATACCTGGAAAAGGATTTTCAGATTGCCAGTGCTCTGACCAAATATAAACCACGAATGAGAAGGACCACAAATGGAACCAACCACATGAAAGAAGTGCTTTCAGAACACCCAGATCTGTAATGAACCTATTTGAAAGATCACAGGAAATGAGTGTGGAAAAAACCCTACAGGACAGAACTAAAGATTTCTTTGTGAAAAAGATGAGACGTCAACTTTTATACATTGTTTGCTTTCTGCAGAGCCTCCCACAAATGAGGAAGAAGCAATAATGTGAGTCCATCTGCTTGAAAAGATAGACTGCCCACCACTGGATGTACACGCCAAGGGCAAGAGTTCAAAGAATTCATTACACTTTGTAAAGGTGCATCAGTGGACCCCTCAGTCTACCAAGAAATGCATTGTGGATGGGAACCACATATCCTTGATAACATTCTTGGGGGCGTTAAACGTAAACCAACAGCGATGTTTTCCCTTGGCTTTAATATATTCCATGAACTGTCACAAGCTAATCTGGACAGCAGGAGCACTTCTTTCCTCCCTGGTTGGAAAGTCCTACAGAAGTGATGATGTTCATGAACCCCATCTTAGCTATTCATCCCCTGGCTATTATGGAACCATCTTTCTTTTCTTTGTATTTTTAGGGAAGGGTCTACAGGGTGTTCAGGGTCTCACTACTAGATCAGACTCGTAGTGATCCACCTGTTTACAGCCTTCAAAAGCTGGAATTACAGGCACGTCCCACCATACCCAATCTGGAACAGTATTTCTAATTTTGAATATTTGACTTTAATACTATGCCAAGTCCCTCATGTTGTAAATGAAATGTCAGAATATGGGTCAATTTCCATGTAGTCACTTAACATGGCCAAATATTAGATTATTATTTTTTGATTAGCCTGTCAAAAAAGTACCAGCATTTTTAGTATTCATTTAGGCTTTATTTTGGTTGGTAGAGGATCTTGCTATATAGTCTACACTGCCCTTGAATTCACTATGTAGCTTAAGATGGTCTCAACTCATGGCAATCCTCCTGCCTAGCCTCTGAGTGCTGGGTTTACAAATATGCACCACCACGACTAGCTGAATCAGAATTCTGGACTACTAAGAAATGACTGCAAGTTCCTGTCATACTCGACAAGAATGGGAGACAAAGTGAAAAAATTGAGTTTGTTCCAAGCAAAATGAACAACATGCGAAGCAAGCTTGCTGGAGTGAACCCTAACTTCATGTGTTGTCACATCTTCAAGGCCAGTGTGAGACTCTAGAGAGGGTCGATGGAGTATGTGGAACTCAGGCACCACTGTGTCTGTTTTATTATGTTTTCTTTGTGGTACCGGGGCTTTAACTTGGAACCCTGCACTTGCCAGGAAGGCGCGCTTATGCCACTGAGCTATCTTCCTGGCCCTACTGTCTATGTTATAAACAAAGAAACACCATTTTTGTTGGGCATATGAAAGCATGCCTGTCCTTGAAACTACTCAGCAGGATCCTAGGTTTGAGGTCAACAGGGGCATTTTGATAAGAACCTGTCTCAAAATAAAAATATAAGTGACTGCAAATGTAGTTCAGTGGGAGATTAGTGGATCAAATGTGGAAAACCCTGGGCTCAATTCAATATTGCCACAGAAACAACAAATCATTTTCGCATAAAGACAAGTATGACCTCTATTTCTTTGAATTTGTTTGGGAAAAAGATTTTATCGAATTGACATTAAATGTAATGAGTCCCACAAATTATACAAATAGATTTTCTATATTTTCCTTTTTCTTCTTTTTGTACTTTTAGGGAAGGGTCTACACAGTGGTCAGGTTCTCACTACCAGATCAGACTTGTAGTGATCCACCTGTTTACAGCCTCCCAAGAGCTGGGATTACACACCCAGTGTCCATGCCCATCTCAGTGCGCCCTAGCGGCAGGGCCAGTGGCAGGCTCACAAATTGAATCCCTGACACTGAGCCTGCTTGCAGGCCCTATAATCTGATGAGCTATTTGGCCAGCTCCTGATTTCCTATTTTTTTCTATGTTATTGTTAGGCATCTGTAATGTGCAATTAACATTCTCCATTTTCATTGTTTTTACTAAACAAGTGCCTTAAAATTTTGAGGCAGTTTCCCATGAGTTCTTCTCTGTTTATGGTCTTTGGGTGGATTCTTAAATTAAGAACTAGACTACAAAGTACCTTCTTTTATTTTTTATCTTTCACCCCGCAAGAATATGGGACTTTGACAAAGCACAGAGCAATATCTTGCTCAGATCACCAACTTTTCTGTCAGCAAAGAATTTAGTTCATAAACAAAAATGGTCAACAAAATGCGGGTTCTGTTCTCAAAATCTGCATTGTATGACAAAGATGGTGACCATCTTTCCCATATAAACACAGATGCATCCACCTCCCCCAAAATTGTAAAACAACCTAACTTGGTAAGATAGGGCACCATTGGATTTCATCCACACTATGCAAAAGGGGATCTGATAAGTCACTTATCACTTAATATGAAGAGAATGTTTTTTTTGGTCTTTTTGAGACAGGTCTCCCTATGCAGTTCAGGCTGGCCCTGAGCTTACTTTTGTAGCACAGGCTGGTCTCAAACTCACATTGATCCTCCTGCCTCAGCCTCCCAAGTGCTGGGATCACAGGTATGTGCCACCACATCCAGCTTAAGAGAATGTATTTTAAAATAAGGTAAATAGGGGCTGGGGAGATAGCTCTGTGGCACCAGTGCCTTCCTGGCAAGTGCAAGGTCGTGAGTTTTAACCCCAGTCCTACAAATAAATAAATAAATAAATAAATAAATAAATAAATAAATAAATAAATAAAATAAGGTAAATAATTTTTAAAAATTCACCTACTAGAGGTGGAGAGATACCTCAGTGAGGTCCTCAGTTGGATCCCTGGTACCAAAAACAACACACCTTCTGTGTATAACTCTTAATTATCATATTTGTTAATGTAACCATATTCTCTCTCTTTTTTGGTACCAGGAATTGAACTCAAGACTGTGTACTTGCCAGGCAGGTGCTTATGCCAATGAATGATCTCCCTGGCCTTATGTGACCATCTTTTTTGTTTTTTGTCTTTTTGAGACAGGGTCTCATTATGCACTTGAGACTGGCCTTGAGCTCACTTTTGTAGCCCGGCTGGTCTCGAACTCGCACCAATCCTCCTGCCTCAGCCTCCCGAGTGCTGGGATTATAGGCGTGAGCCACCAAGCCCAGCTGTAACCATCTTCTTAAGGTGTCTAAGTTAAGGTTACCCCTGGTAAACAGTTCCAAATCTTGTTCTTCTCTAAAGCATCTGAGTTATTGTTTCTCAGAGCCCTTTATGTAGAATGTTAGGAAACTGCTCTCAGCCACAGAAAAGCTGCCCCTCTGCACCTCAGTATGTCACACTGCCCAGGCAAACAGATGGATGGGCCATCTTTCTAAAAGTTAGGCTGCCTTAGAATTTAAAACAACAGCAAGGAAGAAGAGAGCAAAGTGTAAAAACACTCCGGGTATCCCAACTGTCCAAATGCCAATGTTCTATCTCACTGATATTGTTGACTACAGAGGGAAGGCAACGAGAAAGAAGAACGTGCCCTCAGATGCTGCATTACACTGAATTTTTCGAGTATGATACCACTGGGGGAAAGGAAAATAAACTTAACATTTAGAAAATAAAAAATGCTAGGGGGGCTGAGAAGCACTGATTATAATGTCACGCAGATGCTGACAGTCAGCATAGCACGCAGCAATGAGGTCCTCTACACACTTTCTAGGCACCATGTTCTTTTGTTTTTTGTCTTTTTACATGAGCCGCACAAGAACCTGTGCTTTTCAGAAATGTGTCACTTATTCAAATTATGGTCATAAAAAAGCCCTGTTCAAAAGAATTGGGCTCTACTAAAAACATTTGAAAAAAACAAAATGAAGGTCACGCTGGCTCTAGTTTTACCTTAGAGAAGTATCCAACCAGATGACAGCCTTTTTCATCATTTTTTGTAAGGACATAAAAAAGGAATGGCTCGACATCATAATACAACGTTTTGTGGTCCAGAAAGAGCTTGGCTAACAAGCAAAGGTTTTGGCAATAAATTTTGCTCATATTTCCATCAACCTAGCAAAAAGAAAAAGACAACATTATTTAACATGGAAATATCACTCTAAGTAAAATAGTTCCTTTTCTATTTCAGAAAATACATTATTTTATTGCAAAATCCTACACTGAGGGATTAAAACACTCCATTAAGCAAGCATTAAGTTAACCAGAAAACAGCTGTCACTTGGTATTTCAGAATTCCACCTTTTCTCTAATAAAACTACAATAATATGAAGGTATCTTAAAACTACCTTCAAGACATTTAAAGAAAGAACAAAACGCTAGTAAAAATGATTTTTATCTGCATTTAGAAATGATTAACATGAACTCTTTATTCAAACAAATCTAAATTTAAAAAATGTAGTAAGATCAAAATACTTCTAGAATGCATCACACTTTATGTTGTTTTCAGAAGGACTTCACATAAAAATAAATGAACTGTAATATTCTAATTCCTTAGAAGTATGGATTAGCAAAAAAGATTTCCATTTTGGTTTGATCCCAAGTATCATTTTAAATATAATTGGAAAAGATAAAATTTCTATGCTGGGAATACTTACAGAGAAAGTGAGATGAATTTCAACCTACAATAAGTACCATGATTATAGTGTATTTCTCTTCAAAATAAAAGAATCAAGCTGTGATACTGATGGCTATAGACAGGAGGCTAGGCACAGATGCCAATTTTTTTTGATCAAACATAGTTACTTGGTGAAAACAGAAGCACAGCAGATTCCCTAACACATTTCTTAGGGGACATGGATATTTGCTCACCAGAGCTCTTTAACAATGAACTTGACCATTCTCAAGTCTCCTGTGAATCATATGGGTTCTCATATTGCATAAATTATTTTTAGGCTCCATATAACTATTTCCCTTAGATGAAACCTAGGTCTCACACTTAGCAACATAATCAAATATAGACAACAGGCACAGAAGATACAATTCTCTCATTAATTAAATTTTTTTTTTTTTTTTTTTTTTTTTTGGTGCAACTGGGGTTCAAACTCACAACCTTGTACTTGCCAGGCAGGCACTTGTGCCATGGAGCTATATCCCCAACCCCAAATGTAGTTTTTATGTATTTGGGATTATGGTCCTTTTGGAGATGTAGTAGCATTACAAAAGTGAAAACCAGATGCATGTATCTGGGAACCAAAACTAAAGAAATGGCAATGCTAAAGAGAAATTCCAACCAGTTGTAAAAGTTCCAATGCAAGAAATAAATAAGACAAGAAAATAAGAGCATTCATCTGTTCATTATTTTAATAGGTTGCTTAGTAAACTGGTACGTGAAAAGTTTCCAATATGTTGAACTCAAACTGTAAGTACTGACACAGATTCTAGAAGAAGGCCCTTGGGATGTATCAATCCCAATTCCTTCTTTATACAAATAAACATTATAGACTTCTGCGATGTACCTACGTCATCTCTGAACAGTGCAAAAAAGCACAAGTCCTGGAAGAGCTGACCTTTCTTACCCACTAACAAGACTCATTCCCATCCCCCACAATAACTCGCCAGATTTATGACAGCTATAACCTCACACATTTACTCACGAAGATTTATTTAATAATTACTTAAGTGGGGCCGGCGGGATGGCTCAGTGGCCTAAAGCGCCTGCTTGGGAAAGCTTGGGTGGCTTCTGGGACCATGGTTCGATCCCCGGCACCATATGCTGCGCCAGCCCTGCCATCAGGGCGGGCTGAGCCAGCCATAAAAATGGGTGAATAAACCAATAAAGGTTCTGAAACAAGAAAAAAATAAATAAATAAAATAAAAAATTATTTTAAAAAAATTACTTAAGGACAATATAATTTACCCTTTGAGAAATAATGAAACAGCAACTTTAATCTTATTTTGGTTAGAAGCATCCAAGGCATCTAGGAAGGAGACAAGAAGAATGTGAATAATGGCCGGGCGTGGTGGCGCACGCCTGTAATCCCAGCACTTGGGAGGCTGAGCCAGGAGGATCGGTGTGAGTTCGAGACCAGCCTGGGCTACAAAAGTGAGCTCAAGGCTAGCCTGAGCTGCATAGCGGAGACCCTGTCTCAGAAAGACAAAAAAAAAAAAAAAAAAAGAATGTGAATAATTCTGTTCCAAGAGCAGCTCTGCTGTCTCAACTAGTAAAGGGGGGTGGGTAGTTCCCAGCATTTATAGAAAATTGGAGCGGGGGAGTGATAGCTCCGTGGCACAAGTGCCTGCATGGCAAATGCAAGGTCGTGAGTTTGAACCCCAGTCCCAAAAAAAAAGAAAATTGGGCAATGTGTACCTGGTTTTGCCTCTGCCCAGAAAATCCCACTGAGGCCAAATTTGTTCTCCAGTCTCCAAGATATTTGGAGACACTTTGGTGCCCGGAATGAAGGAGGTAGGAGTACCACGGGCACGTAGTGGGCAGAGCATAGGCATACTGCTAAACATCACACAATGTATAGCTCAGGTCCTCTTGCACTGAGTTCACTAGCTTGGAATGTCAAAGTAGGTGCTGGGGAAATAGCTCAATGGAGTAAGTGCTTGCCTGGCAAGCACAAGGTCCTGAGTTTGATCCCAGGTACCATCAAAAAATAAATACAATAAAATATAATAGAAGCAATGTCACAATGTCCAGGTTGAGAAATACATGCTGTGCTCATTTTTAACTAGGAACTAATCTTATCAAATCTTAGCAACAATACCCATGTTCCTTAAAGCTTGCCAAATGAGTCTGATATAACTACAAGGAGAACTTTTCTAAACACCAGAAGTCACAGATAGAATTTCCTATGTTCTCTGACCAGTCTTGGAAAGAACTAGTGGTTCCAAGCTGTTTGAGAGAGAGAGCCTGGTCAACATAAGGAACTATGACAGCATGATATCAAGGATCAGGGATAAGAGAACTCTAATAAGAGCAAGAATAATAGATTTCAGCCTGAACAATTTAAAGTGAGACCGTAAATGCTAAACTGTATTTCAGAGAAAGAAGGCATGTTTGCTCTATAAGGATTGTCCTAAAACATATGAACAAAAACTAAGCAGCAAGATGGTAACAGAGGACGTAAAGCACGGCAAGGGCAGTATGCAACTGCTGAGAAGTAGACAGAATTAAGAAGCCCTGTGAAAACACGGCACTAGGAAAGATGTATGGTATCTTTTAAAATATCACTGACTATCAGAGTAGACTTTGAAACTGACAACAGAACATGATTAAACAATGAAACTATAGAGAGGAAAAGACTTTCTGTGACTAAATCATTTCTAAAACTATGAATTATTTTCAAGAAACCCAAATGACAGACATATGGCCACAAGGGGTTCCTGTGAATAATGGAGTTCTCCAGGGGTGGCCATCCACCCAGGTGGGGGGAGGCCCAACATCTGCTGGGGTCTCACCAAAAGGATTATCTACCCTGCCAAGAACTGGATAGAAACACAGGTGGTTGTGTATTGAGGAGATATGTACAGCTGCTTAATTCCCTGGAAGAATGAGCACCTGCCAGACATTTGCTGGAGCTGCCGAACAAAGCCAATTCTCCTGCCAAAGAAAGTAGAATTTACAAAGAGCTGAGGAGATCATAAATTCACTGGTGAATATATGGTGCAGACAGGGTTTGAGGAAGATAAAAAATGTTAAGGTAATGAAGTAGGGATTCTTCCTCAAGTGAAATGGCTGCCCCATATAGTTAAACATTTCTGAAACATGGAGTTATTTTAAAGATTGTCAGAATTGCAATGCCAAAATCGAATATACTTTATATCTTCTAGATACAAATTATAAGCACATAGTCAACAATTAGGAATATCAGGTTTCTCAAAGCTGAGAAATTTATTTATACATTCTTACCTCAAATACTGAAAGGTCTTTCCTTCGGTAAATTTCGTTTGCAGGAGGATGAAACCATCCACATTTCTTTGAGTGTCTTAGCAAAATATTTTTACTTTTCATATATTTAAGACAGAATTCACACAGGTAAAGCTTTGGCAATCTGTCAAGTTTAAAAGTCAAACACTATCAGCTTGATGATACTGTTCAAGGAAGAGGAATTATTGCTCAATTTTCTGTAAATCATACAAAGGCTGTGGAAATACTTCAAATAACTTACAGAAAGCAAAAAATTTTTTTAAAGTAGTAGTAAAGAGAATGTAAAGAACACAGTCTGTCATTATAAGCCACAATATGAGGTGCGTATAACTTGTAACCAAATCACTGAGCTCCTCAGAAACATCAGAGAAAGATGTTTTCAAACTTGGAAACACCAATCTAAAGTCAACAATAAGGATGCCACATGCTGTGATGTGACCATGAGTATTTTTCAAAATTCAGACTACATATCATTATTTCCAAAAATGTTTATGGTCAGCACTGTAACTATCATATCTTTTCCTTAGTGAAGCTGCAATTTTAAAAAATGATCTGCATATTTATGGGACAAGTTCTGGTCCTAATTGCTTCCATTTCCACTTCTGAATGAGGTAATTAAAGTTATCCTAGATTTACAATCGGTCTAAAATGGTAATTGCAAGGCCAAAAGTCAAAAGACCTAACTTATTTTTCTACCAGTTCTGTCTCTCTTAGTAACAAACAGCTTTCTCAGACCAATTAACTTCTTATTTCAACCTTAAAAGTGACTACACTTGCTGGGAGTAGTTGCATCCATTTATAGTCACAGCATTCAGGAGGTTTATCCAGGAGTATTGCTACTCTAGGCTACAAAGTGAGTTCAGTGCCAACCTGAACTACATGAAGAGAGTCCTTAAAATATCAATATGATCAACTTTTATTTGTATCTTTTCCATGCTAAAACCTACTGTTGGTATTTCTAAGAAAAACAGCTGCACTTCAAGGTCTTTGTGATGCAATGGGATTTTGGAGAAATACAGGCACAGAGAATATAAATTCTAAATTGATAATTATAAATTTTTTTCAGTACTGTCACACAGATAACCTAGGGTTATTCATACACATTAGAGCTCATACATTTTTAAAATATCTAAAAAAGAGGTAAATGCTCAAGTTGAGTGGCTTAGGTTTTCCTGCAGCTTCAACACCTTTTCCACCTTCAAAACTGGACAGACTTGACAACTGGCAAAGACAAGCATAATATTCTATTATAAAAGGAAAGCTAGTTCAAAACCCTTGAAGGCTAATGATTTGACAAGATAAAATGTTCACTGATCTCTCTATGAGATAGAAGAAATTTATTCACAATATCCAACGGCTTGAAGGCATATTAGCCAAAGACAGTGCCATGGCTGAAGACAAATGGGGGGGGGGGAGAAAGAAATATATATATATATATATATATATATATATATATATGTATATGTATATATATACATATATATACATATATATATGATACTATCAAGTTCTCCTCCTTAACAAATCACAATGTCACTAAAAGAAAATACTTGTCGAATAATCTTCTAACACTACCCATTTTGACCTACTTTCTTCTTATGCCAAACTGATGTTTTTTTTAAGTTGAAAATAAAAATTCTATGAACTAAAACTAAAATTCTGCATAGAAAAATAAAGTTAAGTGACAACGAAATTCCACCAAGTATAATAGCTAAAAAATTATTTTTTTGACTTAGTTTCTTATAAAAACCAATAATTTGCACTATTAAGCAAATAAACAAAGTATGGTCTAGAAGCTTAAAGGGTAGGTAAAATTATCTAATTCAAGCTTTAGAGGGGAGAAATTTATATCTTTACATGTAGCGTGCCCAGCCTATTCCCTTACCTTGCGTATTCCTGTGGGTAAGGCGAGGAGTACCAGGTTTGGATTTCATATTTTCCAAATTCTATTACAGAAGGGTACCGGCCACAGTCTTCCACCCCACTTTCACACTCTATTTTCTGGCACCAGGGAGGGGAGGGATGATAAAATACACATATTAAGGATACAGTTGCCTCTTACAGCTGTGTTCCCTTACTCTAGTCTACCAAAACTTACACAGAACACTAATCTTAATGAATTCTCAGGTTGCTAAAAAAAAAACATATATATTGACACTCATGAAATAATTGCATAAGATGCATATACAAATAAATGTAGTAAGTACAACATGATTAATTCAGTTACACTGCATTAAAACTAATCATAAGATGCAGGTGACATTACATGTTTACGGCTCCTTGTTCCTCTACAGAGTATCATTTATTCCAATTAAATGGTTGTGAAATGTGAATATTGCACTAATTTAGGCCTGTAAGATAGCTGAACAGACTAAACATGTGCTTAAGCAAGCACAGGGACCAGAGTTCCATCCCCACACCACATGTCCTGCCAGCCCTAACCCTAGGCACTATGTGCAGGCCACCAGACTGGGTGTGGTGGTGAGACCAGGCAGGGTGGCTCAAGTCTATAATCCCAGAACTGGGGAAGGTAAAAACAGGAGACTCACTATGAGTCTGAGCTGCACCAAATACATTGGGGGGGGGCGGGGGGGGGGCGCATAGTGAGGAAGAGAGAAGACCACTTTTTCATGTGTTAGTACATAAGGTTAAAAATTCACCTGTCTGATTTACTGTAGAATTCTCAGCCTCTACTACATTGTCTGACACAAAAGTTATTTTGTAAATAAAGGAATAAGTTTTACTGTATTTCAATGAAAGAAGTTTGGATTTGAAAATGTACTTGAAATAGCCTACTGTTCATTGTACAACTACATAAATGTGAAGAGGAAGCAGAAAAAAACCCAGCACTTAAAGGCATCAAACTAGGGCCAGCAAGACAGCTCAGTGGACTAAGTGCCTGCTTAGGCAAGCACAGGAACTGGGGCTTGATTCTGGCCCCAAATGCCACACAGGTCCTGGTGCGCTCAGCTAGGGATAGAGTCTGGGTGCAGTGGCACACACTTGTAATATCAGCACTGGGGAGGCTCAAAATAGGAGGATCACTATGAGTCAGAGCTGCATAGTGAGACCCTGTATCAAATACATGAGGAAAGAAAGATATCAAATCGACGATTAGGGAAAATTTGACATTTATTTTCATCAAAGATTCTGCTAGAAGTAAAATAAGGAATGGGAATACTCAATAGCTCCTAAAATAAAAAGTACCCAATGGCTGGCAAGATAGCTCAGCCGACGAAAGTGCCTGCTTTACAGAGAGGGGCTGGACCAGGCAAGCTGTGCCAACCCCAACCTGAGGCACGATGTGACAGCAATTGAGAATGGGTGTGGTCATGCACACCTATAATATCAGCACTTGGGAGGCTGAAAACAGGAGGATAACTGTAAGTCCCTTATGTATACTGAGACCCTGTAAACCCTATACTAAATATATCAAAAAAGGGGCCCAGTGGGATGGCTCAGTGATCTAAAGCGCCTGCTTGGGGAAGCTTGGGCGGCTTCAGGGACTGCGGTTCAATCCCCGGCACCACATGCTGCACCAGCCCTGCCCTCAGGGCAGGCTGAGCCGGCCATAAAAATGAGTGAATAAACAAATAAAGGTTCTGAAACAAGAAAAAAAAAAATAAATAAAATTAAAAAAAAAATAGTTTCTAAAAAATAAATATATCAAAAAATAAAAATAAAGTACCCAAAATACTTGACCCCCTTGGCTACTACTAAGAATAACAGGAAGGGCATGGTGCCTATAATTCCAGCACTTTGGGAAGCTGAGGCAGAAAGATTGTAAGATCAGCTTGGGCAACAAAGTGGCTCAAGACAAACCTGAACTATATGGTCAATCCCTGTGTGTGTGTGGGGGGGGGGGGAGATGGGGAGAAAGAAAAGAAAAATCTTGTCAGCTCACAGACCCCTCCATCCCTGTACATGCAACAGGGTTGGGACAGGAAATATACCTGACAATACAGCCATACAAATCTAGTGTAGGCTACTGACACAAAACAACTGATAATCTAACAAATTTGTGTTTGAGAAGTCCAACATCCTTACTTTTCAATGTTTAGCTGACAGTAGTAACTTAGAGTTAATATTCTAACTGGAATCATGTAAAGAAATTACCAGACAGTGAAAATAAAAATGACTCCAATGATTTATGAAACACAATATTGCCTTCATCAATGCCAGAGAGTTAAAAATATGCGACATTTTTCATATGGCTAGCCATCTGTGTCGGAGATGCCTCGGTAAATTGAAAAGCAATGTTCTTTTTGGTGACAATTTTAAATTGTCATTTTCTAAGTTAAGTCATACATAATCAGAAATCTATCTTCACACCTGGAAGTGTCTTCCAAAAATCTATTTTAAGTAGCACTACTGTGGTCCATTTGGGGAGGCCAGCTGAGTTTTTTCATACCTTGAAGATAAGAGGTAACTATAACGTCACGGTGCTTTGGGACACAGTGAACCAAAACAAACATAGTGGTGATAGGTTGATAAAGCGTATTCCATGAAATCAACATAGTAATCTTGAAGAACAGAAGGAGCCACATTAGTCTGATTGTTCTAATGTGGTGTCTGGTCCTTACCTCCCAAGACAGTTCCTGGGCCTGCTTAAAAACATCCAAATCCTCTTCAGTAATGACATCCTTGTTTCCAATCACATTTACATCTGTATTTTCTTGTTTGATGCTTATTTTTATTTCCGTATCTGTTGTTTAAAACCAGCAGAAAGTGTACTCACTGAGCTGAATCAAGAGTAACCACTGTACATTATCACAACAGTAGCAAATTGGCATAGTGGGCAAATAGGGATCACTTGCTCAAGAGCTTTGGAAGCTTGTATTTCTAAGCATCGCTCATAGATCCAGCAGTATCCTTTCCCTATTATACCCAAATTTTGTCTGAATTTTTCAAGGTCACCGTTTTACAACTTAATTGAATAAAAAAGGGAAAGTCAGAGCAATATAAAATGAAATTACATTTTCCAAAGATTGTAAGTTAAATCAATGTCTAGTTGTAGCATTCCCAAAATGAGTTTTGAGATACCAAAATCCACTACTTTTTCCAAATGATACATTTTTTTGTTTTTATTTCACAAAGGGTAGCAAATTTAATGGGCCAATTTGTTCAATGAAATTAGGAAATCTGTTTCTCCCTATGGCAGATACACACACAGACACACTCAAATCCAAATGCACACTTCACAGAATCACAGATCAGGCTTTGTTGAGACGGAAGCGGATGGACTTTGTCATGAGAAAGCAATGGAGCAGAGGAAGATGATGAGCTGGACACCCTGTGGGAGGTGCCAACAGCATGCACCACAGCAGTGCTGTGGCAGGAGGCGGCATGGGGGAGGACATGGCAGAAGCGTGACAGTGGCTACTCATGCGGGACTACGAAGCCATAAGCGACACTATGGAGGCATCTGGGGGTCCTAGTGTTACTAGGAATGGAAATAAATCATAAAAGGTGGGAGAGTATTAGTTGGAAAAACAACATTTTGGAGGTTTAGTCAGCATCAGAAAAAGGTCAAAGTTTCACTGCTTCTGTATGAAAGTGAAGTGAGAACGAGAGAAATAGCTAAGACCTATGTGACAAATAGGAATTTATTTATTTTTTTCTCAGGGTTGGGGAGAAAGGGACGGGGCGCAGGTTTGGTTGGAGCTTTGACCTTTTGCTTACCATCATCCTGATCAGGTTTAATCCTTCCGTCTGCCAAGCTCCCCTTCCCTGGTGAGGGGGTCCCCATCTGAGGGGTCACTTTATATTTTAATCTGCCTAGCATCCTGTGCTTTTTAAGTAAAGTTGTTCGCTTGAAGTGAGCAATTGCTTTAAAAATACGTCCTCTAGCCATCCCCCAGCTAGAGGAGGAGTGAGAAATAAACCTATTCCTAATATCTCTTTTTCCAAAGAAATGGGCTTTAGATTTTGCCGTGGAAGATAAGTCAGTTTTACGACGCATGCGTTTGGGTGGAGCGTAACTTGGGTGTCCCTTTTTGCGAGACTGTCCCTGAGTGGCATAGATATGAGAAAGTCCGTCAAAGAGTGCCTTCAGCTGACTGTTATTGGTAAGACTGCTAAAGGAGGGCACACTGGACTGGCTGGAAGAACTCTGGGGAGAGGTAGAAGAAGTGGAAGTGCTGGACTTTTGTGAACTGGGGCTCTGACCAGAGATGGGGTTTGGGGGTGGAAGTGAAGAAGGTGGTTTTAGCTTTTGTGTGGTACCTGTAGCCAACACATGAGAAGTGCATGACTGTTTCTGAGAGACCTTTTTCCTTGGACGATAGTGCTTTGAAAAGTCTATTATTTCACCTCGTGATCTGCGACCATCAGGTGATGGTGTAAAAAACTTAGTAAGGCCATCAATGAGCCCTTTGGTTTTCTTGTTAACTTTAAGTGTAGAGGCAGAAATGTAGGTGGAGGTGGTGGTGATTTTGGTGGTGGCACCAGGCCGAGTGGGGTCTGTAACAGCCAATCTGCTGCTTGAGTCCTTCCCAGATGCAGCATGACCAGATGAAGGTGTGGTACAGACTTTAGTCTTTTGACCCCTACCAGGTGACCCCCTTCCTGTGAATGCATTCATGGATCCTTCATCACTGGTTACAGACCTAGGCAAAAATTTAGAGAATAGTATCAGCATTTAATAATAGAATTATAAAGGTATCTAAAAAGCAAGCTTATAGCAACTAGATGCATATTCAATATGCTTGAACTTTAATAAGAGACTGAACTACAATCCTAAGAACTATTTTTGTGTATGTGCCACCACCTACATGTTTCTCTGGTGAAAAAGGTGACAACAACTAGTTGGCCTGTCATGATTTTCCCAGGGCTCATATAACAAGTACAGGAAGAAATCATTTGGATCCAAGGGCTATACAAGGAAGAAAATTATGGACAGACTGAAGAACACCTAATGGTTTCATTATACGTGCATAAAAGTTAAGTTATACCTTACGTTGTCTCAAGTAATTCTGATTTCCTGAAATGTCATTTTTAAAGTATTAGAGGAAGTCAGGCATATGTGTTATCCAGAAGCAAAAGAATAGGTTTATCTAATGTCTTAGTTAATAGTAATTTTTAATACAATTTGGAAATTCAGATAAATACAATGAACATGTCCATAAATTTGTACTTTAAGAAAACTAAGGGGAAAAAAGGTATCTTCTTCTACCAATTTATGCTTAGGATGATAAAGTAGCCAATAATACTCTCTAAGGAGAGAAGACAATTAGTTACAGCATAAAATATTGCTGGATAACGGACAACAATAGCAAAAAACTGAAGAAATGATTGGAGGAAGCTACAGCGGGTCAGACATGACATGGAGAGTCTGGTGAAGAAGCAGCACATTTACCATGGTCATCATCAGACACTTGGCGCCGGGTTCTGACTGCTCTTTCCCTTCATTTACGCCGAGTTCAACACACACTGTTGTGACACAGGTGCCTCACATGAACAGTGGCTGCCTGGGGCCCTACAGGCCAGGGTTGGAAAGTTACCCTTATCAGAGCAGAATTTGGTACAACAGAAACATCTGTATGTGAATTATGACAATACTGGGACAGAATTAGGCACTGATCAATTTAGCTGAAAGCTAATAATGGAGAAATGGAAGCCTGAAAATGGTATGATATTGAATTATAAAAATATCATAAGTAGTTAAAAAAATAAAAGAACACATTTTAGAGGTTATGTTGTGCGCAAAGACTTTATCAAGCAATTTCTATGAAGCTTGCCTGAGGTGGGCAACTGCCAGGAGCGTTTCCTGCTGCCATAGATTCAACCAGATCGGGTGGGTGTGGAAATCTCTAGTGTCACTAGAAGATTCCATGCAGGCTACCCGCGAAGAACTCATCCCACAAAAACGTTTCACACATCAGAATGCTGCATTTGGACTGGACCTGGCATTGGCTGTGCCAGAAAGGATAACATGCTTATAAAGCATGTCCAAAGGAAAACTCCCTAGACTGTCTTAAAAATTCCTCAGCTCAAAGGACAATTTGAACAAACAAAAAGTTAGGATTGGAGCCAGATGCAATTTTCAGCTCTGTCCTTTGTTTATAAAGTTTATATCCTGAATCGGTTTTTTAAATTGGGCCCTGAGAATATGGTCCCACTTTAAGAACAATGCTTGTACAAGATGAATGCAAAAACTGGTACCTTGTACTTCAAATGATACTAATATGAAAGGTCTTACTTGTAAGAATACTTTATGTTTGTTGCTAGAAATTAACATAAAGGTTAATTTTAAAAAGTCTGCTAGATAAAGCAGTTTACTAAATATTTTCAAACACTCCAAAAAGGTGCCTATATCTGTTTATTTTGTCAAAGATAAAATGCAGGCAGATATTTTCTAGAGAGTAGATTAATATAAAGAATCACCTCAGGCTAAATGAGGAAAAGTACAGTGTTAAGATTTCTAGTGAGTGTTTAAGGTGCAGATAGAGTACCTATTCATTTCCAACTCACAATGGCTCCTTTCACTAAGGCCACAGAGATGGCGACAGACTAATGGGTGAACTCCTAGATAGCAACTGTACTGGTTTCATTTGTAAACACTGCCCTTTAAACTGATAGTCAAATCTCTACTGTATACAGGTCAAAAATGAATTCACTTTACTTCTTATCTCTGCCCAAGGATTCCAGCTAAGTCCTGCTCAAGGCTGTACTGAGCTGTAGAGGCAATTTTATGGCAACAGGAGAGGAAATGGGGTTATCACTGCAGATCTGCAGGCTACTGCACATATATTATGTCTGTGCATGTATACACAGGCCAAATGTTGTCCTCTTTAGGAATAAATGGTCACTGGCAGGTTTTCCAGAAGCTTTTACTATGAAAATTAGTATCAAAAGTGTTTTTATAAAATGTTACCTGGAGTGACAAAAGAGATTCACTATAGACATGGACAAATTCCTCTCGTTTTAAAGATCCTATGCAAATATTTATATAAATAGCTGGTGTATACTCTCAAAATATATTCTTCTATAATTAAGCTTTGGTAATGTTCAGCCGGTAAAAGGGTAGGCTGAAGGACTGCAACTGATTCCTATGCCCTCATTCCATTACGCTGCTTGGGAAAAGTCAGGATTACAGCCACGACCAAGAAAAGATCCCATAAAACCAACGGTAATTTAAAAATTATTTTTAAGAAATTTCACAGCTTATACAAGAGGAGAAATATTTCTCATCCCTTGAGATTTTAAAAATGATGCTTAAAAAAGTCAAATGGAACCTAAGGGGGGGGTACAATCACCTACATTTTTAAAGCATAACATAAAAGATTTCTTTGATAAGATCTCAACCTACAACAATCGTTGCTTTAATTTATTTTTCGGTCGTCCAATGGGTTTTGCATATCGTCGTTTTATTTGTGCAGCTTTCTCATGAAGTAGTTTTCTTCCCTTTTTCTTTGGTCTGCAGACTTGGCAAATCCACATCCCTGAATTAATATATATATGAGAAAAATATTTTAATGTTTCAGTTTAGAAGATATTAAATATAAACTGCAGCTGTATTAAGCTGTCCACGGATGCCTATATGTAGAACTTGAGGGAAGTGGGTGCCTCCCTTTTGTCACTCTCCTCAGGAAGCCTCTGCTATCAGTGAATTTCCCGGGAAAGGGTTGGGGGATGGGTAGAGGAATGCGTGAGGGCTGGGTCCACCTGCATCTTAGAAACCTTTCCTAACAGTATGGCCAACACATCACCAACTTTCCCCTCACCACGTGGAAACTTGTCCTTGTCAGTCATTATATAGATTTTACTTGGAGCAAAAAATTTTAGGTAAATCAGATTTTGAAACTCCTACTAAAGAAAATATATTTGCTATCCTATCTCTTTCTGGGGATTTCTAAAACTAAAAGTGATTAGAAATACAGATTAAAAACTCAGAATACTACCTAGCTACACATCTGCATAGGTAAATAAGAGGGCAAAAATTGAAAGACCACATTGCTATAGACAAATTTTACACATCAATAAGGTCATAATTCAAATGAGCTAGGGAAAAAAGAAACAGTGCAATAAACTACCTGAAAGTAGAATCATTATTTCCTATTTCCTAATTTAAAAAAAAAAAATTTGGACAGATAAATGCTATGAAGGAAATGTATCAGGAAAAACACATGGATATTAAATCTCAACATGACTGACACTTAAAATGAAACCATAAATAAGGTTTCATGAATTTGACTGAATTTTAAAAAATAAAATGTTTCTGCAAATCTGGAAGAAAATAACTGCCCCAATAAAAAAGATTAATCAATAAAAAAAGATCTACAAATGACAATATACAATTATCCCAGAAACAGACATAAAAATGTTTTCACTACTGAAAGATAAAAATTGCCAGACCCTTTTTCCAATCATGAAATTATTCATCCAATCTAAGACAGTGCTGGCCATGATAAAAAAGGAATGAAATTTTCTTTTTGGGTGTATGTGTGTTCTTTTTTCTTTTGGCAGAACCAGAGACTGAACTCAGGCCTCAGGCTTGCCAGGCAAGCGCTTATTCTACTGAGGTATCTCCCCAGCTGAGGAATTAAATTTTTAAACACAGGGATTATGAGTCTAAAATCCAATGCAGCCTTTCATGCATATGCCCTCTGTCCCAGCAAGTCCTCGCCTAGGAAATGAACTTTAGGAAATAATTGCAGATTGAAAAAATGGCAGTATTTGAAATGCCTACCATAGCGAGTTGGTTAAATAAATTATGGTTCACTTATTTATGTATGAAGTTGCAAAATCAAATACCTGCAGGAAGCAGCTGGATTGTGTATGACTGAAGCAAGTTGAACATAAGACAATAAGGAGCAGTGAAAGTGTGGCAAATTAAAGCATGCATGTCCAACCTACAGAACTCAGAGAAGTACTAAAGTACTGTCTAAAGACAACAACGCTAATCTGTGAGCCTCGGGCACCAGATTGGCAGCTTCTGCTCTATATTGTACAGTTTAGAATTTTTTAATAAAAGGGGAAGTGCTTATAATCTACTATTGTGAGAGAAAAAAAAATAGGTTTATAGGAACAGGCATAGAATGTTCCCTTTATAAAGTGCTTATAAAGTGTGAATGGAGAGGGAAAGAGCTGCCATTTGTATTTTCTCTGAATTTCTTTTCTGCCTGTATTTTTTAAATCTTCCACAATGAAAATTAATTTTCTAACAAAAAGTTATAGTGAAATGTTTAATATACTGTCAATTAAGGGAGAAAGGGTGAAATAGGCTGGCTATACAATAAAATGTTCTGTTCTATCAGACACAAGATAGTTGTTCAAAATATCAATTAACAGCCAAGAGAACTGTGATGGCTTCTGAGCTCTACTGTGATACATAATATGGAAAGTGTTCTCAACTTTTAACTTCTACACTAACCAAGGAGTGGTCTTGGGAAAGGGAAGGCCTTTTATAAACAGGTTGAAACTGGAGCTTCTAATTAGATACACTACCCCAAACTAAATGCTTTTATACTGTTCTCTTCATAACCTCAAGCATGTGGAAGTTGGGAGGGATTAAAAAGTAGGTAAATAACCTCCATCTAAACTGTGAGCTGCTAGGACAAGGCTAACAAGGAAGTCATAAAATACATTGTTAATGTGGTTTAAAAGGTCACCTTTTGGCATTCTGGAAAGTGGTGGGTCACAGCACTCCATATGGAATCCTCTATCACAGGAGTCACAAAAAAGCATATTATCCTGGAATATAACATATTAGAGACTAATTGAGACTGAAGCCAACCGCAAGATGCCAAGAATTCTTATATCACTAGATTCACAATAAAATATAATCATGGAGTGCCAACTTCCCAGTTGTGGTTTGACATCTAAGTATTAACATTTTTAAAAAGAAAACTGAAACATTCTATTAAAAAGAACAGCTTTAACACTAGACGTTAATTTATCTGGAGATGATCTATTGAAAGTGTACTTACTGCATTTTTGCCTTGGATTCTACATGCACTGCATGTCTTGCATTCGATGCACTGCCACCTTAAGGCCTTTACATTTGTTGTTAACTCAGGACAAAATTTCAAACAGGATGGGTGCCCTAGAGGAACAGAAAGCAAATTGCTTTATGGGAATGGTGCTTTAGACTTTGTTTTTAAACTCTCATTCTCTACATTTAATAGTTGTTGATGCTGGCCAGTCAACGCCAAGCACTGTCAAACACAAAAAGGTCAAAAGGTCCAAATCTGCTCAGCTGTGTCCTTCCTCCAACAATGACCACCTCTAACAACTGCAGTCTATCCAGAGATCTCAGTGTGCAGATTGGAGAGAAGCCTGGGTTACAACAAGTCCTATGTGCTCTGGATGATCATTACAACGTGAAAGGTCTAACACAGGAGCTGCCTAACTTAACCCAAATATGGATACACGAAGAATTTCAGAAGAAGGTAAAGAACACCTCATTATTAGATGAGACGAAAATCATCTCACTGCACCATATTCTTGGGTCTCTGAGTTTAAGTTCTAAAAGTAGAATCAGAAACAGTAAATCTCTCTCTCTCTCTCTCTCTCTCTCTCTCTCTCTCTCTCTCTCTCTCTCTCTCTCTCTCTCTCTCTCTCCCGCTCGAAACAGGGTCTCTCTCACTGTGCAGTTCAGGCTGGCCTTAAGCTCATGATTGTAGCCTAGGCTAGTATCAAACTCACACTGATCCTCCTGCCTCAGCCTCCCAAGTGCTGGGATTACAGGCTTGCCCCACCATGCCTGGCTAGTAAATTGTTTTAATGGAGGGAGTTAATGAAAATGACAGACTGAAGTCAAATGGCATAAATCAAGCAGCACACTGCACAGCAGGTGCCTTCCATTCTCCTGTGGTGAGCTTTCTCACTGCTCTAGGCACATTTTATCTGACAGGGCTCCACACAATGTCTTGTGATATGACATACATATGATATGATATAATTTTCCCAGGTTGATCTTAAACTTGTGGCAATCCTGCAACCTCCTGAAAGTGGGGATTAAATGCTGGTGCCACTATACTCACTGATACAAAAGTCCTATTGCTCAAAACATAGGAGGCACCTGAAAAATGCCACACAAAGAAGCTCACCAGCCTTCAGGAAGTAACGAAGTCCTCCCTAAGATGCGTGGGTGATTGTGTGTGTGTGTGTGTGTGTGTGTGAGTGGTGTGGTAGAGTAGGCTCTTAAAGGTAGTTCTGCTTAATAGCTGCCTGTCTTTTATCTTAAACCTGGGTTCTCCAAAGTTCATTTTCAAAAATAAAAATAAAAATCAAGTCTTTGGGGGCTGGTGAGATGGCTCAGCGGTCTAAAGCATCTCCTTAAGCAAGCTTAGGCAACCATAAGGACCGAAGTTCAATCCCCAGCACCACATGCTGCGCCAGCGCCTCCACTGGAGCAGGCTGAGCAGGCCATAACATAAAAAAAATAATAATAATAATAATTAAAAAAAAAAATCAAGTCTTTACATAATAAGACTGCCAGAAAATTCCATGTGGAAGAAACATATAACCAAGTTGCAAAAGAAACCTGAAGGGCAATAAATTTTTTTTTAAAAGAAAAAAGCAGATTCTGCAATTTCAAAACTGTTTTATAATTTCCTGACTTTGGCAGTCTCACTGTTTAAATATGTATTTTGAGTTGCTGCCAGAAAGCTCCTCCTCACTAAAGCTTAACAGGTGCTTCATAAAATTCCACCCACCCATTGATTTGGCTTTTTGAAGTAAAAATATTCAAAATCAATCATCAATACAGTTAATAAAAGCACACAGTTCTGAGGTTTGCAAAAATCCAAACATCTGTACTTAAGATGTTGAGAAAGTAAAATGCTGTCAGAGGCTTATGACCTCTGGCATGAGAGACACCTCTGCAGAGGTGTTTAACCTCTGACACCATTCTTTTACAAAGGCTTCTCTCATTCAAATGAATGAAAGGAAAAAGTTTAAATATATTATGTAAAAATGGTATCAATCACCTCTCTCTGCTCAGCAATGGCAAAAAGCTCACTTGCTGTCTTTAAGATCTGCTCTAAAGGGGGAGGGGAGAGGACAACTTTGATCAGATCCCTGCCCCCACTGTAGGGGAGTAACTCTTAAAGACCAGCAATTTAAATTCCACTCTTAAAAATAGGTCCTACTGGCTTGAAAGTGTACCACTCACTGACTCTTCCCCTCCTTTTTTTATTACTTCCTGCAAGTCATACATCACTGGCACATATGACCTCAATTTAATGCACTGAATTTTTCTCTACATTAAAATCTGTTTTTGTATCTTGTAGCTTAAAGTCACTAACAGCTAATTCACATTATGTTACAGCTTACTGTTTATTCCTATATATGACTCTATGAAAGACACTGTTTAATAACTTCATTTTAAAAATTAATGCATATCATACTTTAATAATCAAGAGTAAGAAATATTCTGCCTCTTAACACTGTCTCTCACTTTAAGCAATTTTGCATCATAAACTGTTAGTATATAAGCTGCCCTGAGCCGGGCGTGGTGGCGCACGCCTGTAATCCCAGCACTGGGGAGGCTGAGACAGGAGGATCGGTGTGAGTTCGAGGCCAGCCTGGGCTACAAAAGTGAGCTCAAGGCCAGCCTGAACTGCATAGTGAGACCCTGTCTCAAAAAGACAAAAAAAAAAAAAAGCTGCCCTGTCAAATTCCTAAATCTTCACCCTATCTGTCCTTTAGGCAGCACCTGTATCTTAATTTAGCTCAAGAGAACAGGCCACATATCCCTTCCAGCTCTACATTTCTGTAAAAGATGTGAGGGACCAAGAAGCACTTTCATCTCATTTCTCACAGCTAACTTTTAAAAATCACATGACCAACATTAAAGTGACACAAAAGACTATTGTGGAGCCTTGATAAACTACTAAACAATCCATAGGAATAACAAGATAGAAAATGGTACTCTTGATAATGTAATTCATTATTTCCTATTCAGCCATTCCATAAACTCAATATTTCCTTCTATAATTGTTGTTCTCTTTCTAGTGTTTCCTTTATTTTTGTTTCATGATCTTATTTGAGAGCAGTAATATGTATTCGTTCACTTATTCATTCTTTTACTTTTAAATGTTTTCTTGAGACAGGGTCTCACTACATAGTTCTGACAGGTCTTAAACTCACAATGTAGCCCAAGCGGGCCTTGAACTCATGGTGATCCTCCTGCATCATCAGCCTCCTGAAGAGCTGGGGTTACAGGTTCACAGCAACATGCCCAGCTCTCATGCATTCTTACACAAACACATAAATTACTCTTAATTTACCAGTATCTACGAAAGCTATGTATAATTCAACAATTACCAATAGAATTATGTACCAATAAAAATGATTTTGGCAGAAGTATGAGAGGGTAGGAGGGAGGGGAAGAAGGAAAGAGGGAAAGGAAAAGATTAGAGAAAGAAAGAAAGAAAGAAAGAAAGAAAGAAAGAAAGAAAGAAAGAAAGAAAGAAAGAAGTATTTCTGAAGGAAATACTAAGGATCTGAGGTAGACCTCCAAAGATATTCATGCCCTAATTCTTGCAACATGAAAATAAATGACCTGACTTGGCAAAAGAAACCCTGTAGCCAGGAATTATGTGTACACCTTGAAGAGATTACCCTGGACTGCCTGAGTAGATCTGATCTAATCACAGGAGTGAGTCTTCATGAACAGAGAACCTCTTCTGGCTGGGTGAGACAAGATGGAAAAGACCAAAAAAGGTTCAGAGTAAAAAACAGATTCCACCATCTCTGAGATGCTTTAAGACACAGGAAGTTGTCAGAAGCCAAGCAGTTAAAACTGGCTTCTAGAATTTTGGGGACAGTCTTTATCTGACAGTGAGAAAACAGGGACTGAGAATCCTAGAAACGCGAGGAACTGAACGCTGTCACACAAATGGGCAAGGTAAAGCACCCTAATTAACAGTCTGAGATGCAGAGCCAACACGCCCAACACTTGGTAGACTTTTTGTTTCTTTCATTAGTATTGTGCTGATGTTTTGGCAGGGGAGAAGCTTAGAAGTTTCATGGGCTATGCTAAATATCAGAAACACTGGGCCAAGAACAGATATCTAAAGAAAGAAAGAGGGCAGAGAACAAACAAGGAGTTAATAAAAGTAATGAAAGGAGGAGGCAGAGAAAACAGAATCAGAGAAATCAAAGAGACTATTTCAAGAAAAAACCTAATGGGTCTAAATGTGGATGAGAGGAGTATTTGGTATGGACAGAAAGATGTGGACTAGATTTTGATAGAGACTGAAAAGTGAGCATTGGATTGTGATACTTCAAAGGTCACTGTTAAACCCTACAAGAAAAATTTTAGTAAAATACGAGGCTAAAAGCAAGATTTCTCCTCCCATTTGTCTCTCTGGATAACCAATTCGGCTTTTGGGGACAAGCATAAGGTTTGTCTTCCACTTCCTGTCTTTTATTTATCTTTGAATTCTTTGTAATTGCAGTTCTCCTTTCCAACCCACTGAATTCTGTATCTAGTATATGTGACACTGGATGACTAACCAACCACCCAATACCTCAGGCATATTTTACAGAACAAGCTAGAAACTACAGCTTTTAAAAAACTTTATCTCGATCACAGATTATATATCCACCAGCTCCCTTTAGAAACAGAAGGCATGAAAAGTTTTAGTCTTTGTTTTAATTTAGGGATAACAGACAAACAAGGACAACTCCAGGACAGAGCCATAGTTTCCTGGACTGTAGCCATGGGTAACTCACTTGTAAGTATGTCGGCCTTCCCTCCCTCTCCCAGCTGCATCCCAGCAGCCTTTCTTCTGCTTCCCATTTCAATGAGCTTCCACTTAAGATGATGCTGAAATGTTGAACTGTACACTTATCTTTGATTTGCTAATTTGAAAACACACATGCACACAACTCATCTGTAAGTAAGATTTAACCACCCAGCAATCTGAACAGCAGACACAAAATTTCATTTGGTATAATATCTAATAGTTATGGGAAGCTAATTAAATATAATTTGGTCTTAATGAGGCAAAGAGAATATAAGAGTGTTAATTTCAAAGTAGACTGATCCATGAAAGTCAAGTAAAAGCACTTCTTACTGGTAACATTCCCATAGACCTGCGAACTACCTGGTGATCACTAGTGGCTACAGAAATGTTTGTCTAATGTGTTCAAGTTACTGATTATCTTTGTATCATTTCATTAAATGCTGACAATAGCTCTGAGGACGCAGGGTGCAGACCATACCCTTCCCAACACAGCGATTGGGCAATCTGCAGCCAGACAGCCAGCAAGCAGAAGAAAAATGAACACAGGAAGCAGACACCAGCTGTGGGCCTCCTTGATCTGTTCCCCACCAACTCACACTTTTACTACAGGTAAAGCTTCGTTCAAAGAACGAACGAATGAACAAACAAACAAAACAGTGTAAGAAAGAAAGGGTGAAAGAAAGAAAAAGAAAAGAATGTTTAGCAAGAAAAAAAAAAAAAAAAAGCTAAGTTCTGACTACTGGACCAAAGAGCCATCTCAAACAGAGAAATGTTGAATTGGTTTTACTTTATGATGCAAGCAGAAGGAAGCATTTATTACTCTTGTCTAGGAAATCTAAGTGGAGCCTAAATGTGACATCATACAAATGGTACTTCAGACAAAGTGACTAAAAGGTGCAGGCACATATGGGAAACACATTTGAGAATGTTCTTCCTTATGGGCTGCATCTATATTTCCTTTTTCTGCTTTTATACTGCTGTGGGTATTTTTTAACGTAAACATCTTATGTTAGGGATCACTTTGATCATCACAGACAGTTTCAAATCAGTCCTAAAGCCAACGGATTCTTCAAAATGTGAGACAGCAGCCATTTCTACAAGGTTACCTAGGAGTACCAATCTGTAAATCCTGTTGGAGGTGATGCACTGACTGTGACAATGGA
Source organism: Myocastor coypus (assembly GCA_004027025.1). Classification (NCBI taxonomy): domain Eukaryota; kingdom Metazoa; phylum Chordata; class Mammalia; order Rodentia; family Myocastoridae; genus Myocastor; species Myocastor coypus. The sequence continues at coordinate 27,606 of PVJA010008077.1, forward strand.
ACTTCCTGCCAGGACCAGAGGACAAAGTTGAAGCACAGAGTCCACCATACTCTTTTGTCCTTATCCTAATCACAACATACTATTGAAACTACAAGAACTCCAAACTCCCTATAACAAATTAGATTTCAACCCATTCATTCAGATACAGGATCTCACTCTAATTCAGGGTGGCCTTGGACTCACTTATGTAAGGCTAGGCTAGCCTAAAACTTGCAGAGATCCTCCTGCTTCAGCCTCCAGAGTGCTTCAATTATGAATGTGGATCACCACACCTATCCTCAAACCTTCTTCCCTTTAAAGACAAACAACAGAGCCCATGCATCTGATATTCCAGTATAAGTTTTACAAAGCAATAAACTGAGGCAGGACCAATAGTTTTATCTCATAGAAGCAGTCAAATCCAAGCTGGCAATGCAAGCTCAGGAAAGAATAAGTCAACCTTGATGCAAAAGCCTGATCACACAGCAGAGTCCACAGCAACACTTGGAAACATCTACTATCTTGAACAGATCTGCAAGCTTGGATTTCTGCTATGACCCATTCCTAGACTGGAAACCAAAGGGAAAGACTGCCTCAAAGATGACTCCAGTAACATGAGCCAATAGAAAGTATCCTCAGCCCATTTATCTCTGTTTGTTAGAGAGAAAACAAGAGGGTATTTTCTGAGACGAGAAAGCAGAATATTATACGCAGGCACCCCTGGCTTGACCCTTAAAAAGTATGAATGAAAAGAAGCTTCAGTAAAAAAGACATTTTCAGTGACCTCAAAGTGTAGAGGAGACCAGGCCTCCCCTTTGGCAGGTGTTCAATCTGGAAAGATGACGAGAGATTGATTACATCAAAAAGTCTGGGGTCTACTGTTTAGAAGTACACCTTGATACCCTATGAAGAAGGCCTTTAAGTTATGAGCCAGTAGATAACAATCTTGAATTTCTTACTAACTCAAGTAAGTGTATCACCAGGGTAAGGAAATATATGAAGGAAACCTTTCTTCCCACATATAAGTATGTCTGTAATCTGTCTAGGCATCCAGACAAACAGATAATAAAGAAATAAAATAGCAAAGAGTGTTCCTAAAATACTGCCTTAAAATCACAACAGGTAAACCCTACATAAGTGAATACCACTAAATCAATCACACAGTTACAAAAACAAATAATTAATTCAGAACAAGACTTGTGAGAAAACCAAGAAAAGAACTGCAGAGCAGAACTGATGAGTGAGGTCGGCCCTCCCTAGCATAAAATGGGGATTGTAGGGTGGAAATTGATTAAAGTGAACACACAGATCATGTTTCCATGCTCTTTTGTCACTATCCGTGATACCATAGCCAGGTAAAAGAATTTTAATGAATCTGTATAGCCTATCAAAAAGATTGTTGGAATGCATTTTTCAAGCAGGGTTTGAAACATCTCATTTCACAGGCTCAGGTCCTAGCTGCTGCTGAATCACAGAAGGCCTCGAGTTAAACATTCATAGGAGGAGCAAGAATCATTGCACAATACTGTCATTCTGCAGAACAAAAGATTTCCTCTATGAAACTATCAAGCACCTGCCATGAATGGGGAAAAGACTTTCATTTACTTGCGGTAATCAATGACAACAGCGTGCCAAGTGAAAACAATAGTGGACACGCGTAGTATACGTAACATAGTTCCTATAAGCCCTGTACTAAGCAATTTACTTCCGTTCTCTTAATTCCCATGAAACTGAAGAGGTATGTATTCCTTCCCAATTTTCTACTGTGAAAACCAAGGCTTAAAACGGTTAAATGACTACTTGGTGGGGGAGAAACTGGATTGTGGTTAGCTACTGAATTTCCTCTGACCTGCTATACTCTACAAGTGGAGTGAGTGTATGCTAAATGAGTATGTGCTTGGTTCCATGCACAGATGAGTTCTGGTTTTGCTTTTCAGTGATTCAGGGGGCTAGAACCCAGGGCCTCAACTAGGCATTTGGGGGTCAAGGAAGGGAGAGAAGGGGAAGGCAGCAATATTAGGGTTTGAACCAGGGCTTTTATGCCAAGCTACAACTTTAGCCTATTTCAATTTTTAAAACTCAAGATAAAGTCTTAACATTGACAAGCAGCCTGGATTGGGCTCAAACCTACAGTGCTCTTGCCCCAGTCTCCCAGAGTAAAGGCATCTTTTTTTTTTTTTTTTTTTTCTTGTTTCAGAACTTTTTGTTTGTTTATTTATTTATTTATTTTTCTGGCTGGCTCAGCCTGTCCCAAGGGCAGGGCTGGCGCAGCATGTGGTTCCGGGGATCGAACCACGGTCTCTGCAGCCGCCTAAGCTTTCCTCAGCAGGCTCTTTAGACGACTAAGCCATCCTGCCGGGCCCCAGAGTAAAGGTATCTTAAACTAGAAATTTTTAACAAACTCACAGTAAGAGAAAAGTAGAGGTGATATGTACCTTACTTAACACCACTTTAGGTTCATAATTTGTCAACAGCCAGTATTCCTTCCTACCCAGTGTTTCCTTCATTTTAGTATTACCTTTTGCCCAGAGCACCCCTTGCCTATCATCTTTTAGGCACCTGGAATTTCATTCATTCTTTATTCTTTTGGTGAAATATTCAGAATCCTGTCCTTTCCTTTCCTCAGGAGTCACACAGCTGGGCTGTAATATCACGTTTAACCAGCAGGTGTCATGAACAGAAATACCACAGACTGCAACTGAAGTATCTCTTTAAAGGAGACTTCATTCATGTTACAGTAAGCAAAAGTGATTCAGGTCATATTCAGTTGTCCTGAATGCTTAAAATTCCCTACCTCGAGCTGTGCATACCTATAGTCCCTACTACTTGGGAAGATGAGGCCAACAATATCAAAACAAGATCAGCAACACAGGGAGACCTGGACTCAATAAATAAATATCTCCACCTTGAATTTACCTAGCATGCCTAAGTCTCCATAGTGAATTATCAACACTGGCATAAAATTGAAGTTTGATTAGAAATATTGATATCTGTTTGTGCTAACATACTAATGTTTTCCCCTGTATCTGCATTTACTTCATACATTTAAAACTAAGCACTGTACCACATAATTGCTTTAAATGAAAAGTATCATGTAGTTTTCACAAATAACATAAAGCTAGGATAAGCCAATGTACAAAACACATAAAAGTCTAACTTACCACTACTGCCACAATCTGCACAGGACAGGAGTTCTTCTGGTTTCTTTTCACGATTGGATTCTTTAGTCCCCAAACAGAAGCTACATATTGGAATGGGATCAGCACGGGGCTGTGATAAATTAAAAGTAAAAAAAAAAAAACAACAACAACAACAAAAAAAAACGAATTAGTTTTCACTTAAAAAGAAAACTAAACCCTAAGATCCAAGTGCTTTACACATTGCTTGGACAAAGGCAAAGTGTTGAATTAGATAGTCAAAGTCAGATTTTGTAGAGGTATCTTAAAGTATTTGATATTAAACCATTATATGATCAGTATGTTGAAGTGTATCTGTGTAAGATCCAGAAATAAATTTTATTAGATCAATGAAACCTAAGAACTATAAAATTTATTACATAAGCTTCTACAATGGACATCATTAAAGATTCATCTGAAACCTCAATGATTCCCATCCTCTGTATTATGTGCCCATAATACATATTCTTCTACCCACTGAACATTATGACCTATTGACAGCACCTAGTCAAGTGAGATTACTCCAGTAAACTTCACCAAATGTGATGCAGGGCCTATTATTCACTTACTAAATACCAGACCTAAAATAAATCTTTGTGAAATATATCACTTAAAAAGATATCAAAGAACAAACAAGAACTAGAATTCCAGATGGAAGGACCATCAACAAGGCTTTCCTGGCACCAAGGTCTTCCAAAGGAAACCACACCACACCAGAGCACAGAAGATAAAACTCTTGATCTCTGACATTGACTTTTTTTTTTTTTTTTTTTTTTTGCGGGACCAGGGTTCAAACTCATGACCTTGCACTTGCCAGGCAGGCACTTGTGCCTCAGAGCTATCTCCCCAGCCCCTGACATTGATGACATTGATATTTTACAAAAGAAATAAGAAAACATTTGTCTAAACCCTCGAACTCTTTAACTCTCCCTATGGAAATAGCTTTTAACAATGTATAAATCTACATACATTTTAGTGTCGCCATTGTTATTTACTACAACCAGCAATGGTACTATTTCCAGCCATATAAATATAGCTGACTGCCTACAGATCTGGCCACATTATTTAGAACAGCCAAAACTGTATAAAAATCTGAAATGTTACTGCATATTCCAAGGCTTCACACATGTTGTCTGCTAGGCATCTGAATGTTACTACGGTGTCTTTATATTTGAATCTGAGAATAAAAAATTCAGGACAAGAAATCCCAACATAATCACAAATGTTTTTAAATGTAAATCAAAAACAAGATTTGCCTAGGTCTAATTTTTCTAACTATACATCTGCATAGAATAAACCTCATTTGTTCAGCCTTTCAATCCCAAATGCCCAATCCACTGCCTGGTTTCGCAGTAGGCACTTAAAATACATTTGCTAGCTGAATAAACCAGCATATGCTAGTTGTTTTTTTTTTTTTAATCTCCTTCATCTTTAAGATAATACTTCAAATGGTCATGATTTCAACAAATGTCTTGGTTTCCTGTGACAATATGTCATAAATCAAGTTCATCTCATGACCGACATTGACAAACTTGTTTAATACAACTGTTAATTTCATCTTACAGCATAAGTGTTCATTATCTTGCCCTTATTTTCAGCTTAATTTGTTCTTGTAATGTGCCGAGGCTCTACTTTTTGAGGTAGCTATGCAAATACATTTTTGTAGCCCCAGTTAAAAGGCAGATTGTAACACATTCTGTACTGGAAAAACCGAAAAAGACAAGCTACAAGAAATTGGTCACTGACTCCAGCCACTGTCTTTTAAATGCCAGATAATCAGCACTGCATAATTATGGATCCATAGTTATTACTTGCAACTGCTCAACTGCAATACCTTGGGAACACTTTTGTTCCTTTAAATAGCAATTAAAAGAACAATCTGGTTTTAAAGTGACAACATTCCCCTGATAGATTCTAGCTAAAACACAACCCTCCCACTAATGGGATTCCTGCTTTCATTTGATAGAACAATGTTCAAGCCATTGCCACCATCCTTGAAGTAATAAATAATTTACAGAACGCCACATATCATCCATGCAATGAAACAAATCCAAATCTACAATCCCATTTTTCTTTCCCAGATGAATTTTTAGCTCTGAGAGAGAGAGGCATGGCCATCAGACAGCATTCGTGCTCATTTTTCGTTTTTAACTAAAGGTAACACAAAGGACAAAGGTGGCTAGTAGTTCATGGCCAGAAAGACTGATGTCCCACACTCTGCCCAATCAGAGAAAGCACAGATGCTATCACTTCATGCCACGTTCAAGTGAACCCTACCATGCTGATGTATGCTCACGACCATTTATTTTAAGGATAACTATCTCACAATACTCTATAAAACCACTGCATTATACAGAAATGTCTGCCCTGCTGAATTATTGATAATTCAAAGCACTTTTTGCTAACCTCAGTGTAGCCGAGCCTAATTAACTTTAAAAAACTGTCACTTGTATGAAATGAAACTTTTACAGTAATGCATGTAAATGGGTCACAGAATTACTATGATTCACTATTCTGAATTGGACTACACATAAACTGTTTAAAAAATTATCCCTTGTTAATAAGGTAAAATGAATTGCAGTCAGAAAGAGATCTGAATAAATGGCAATTTTATTCCACACAAATGTACTATAGACAAGTGATATTGAAGAGGTTTGAAAATTGAACCCCAAATCTCCAAATTCTTTACTCCTTTCTTTTGAATCTCACAAAGGCATCTCATCTTCTGATCACATTTGTCATTAAAACCCCTGGTTATTTTAAAGTTATTCAAAGAATCAACACTCATGGATAGGTCTGAAGATTAAAATAAAGAAAAAAAAAATCAACATATTCTAGGAGGCACCTTTTTCTCCTCCCCTATGCTGCAAGGGCCATAGGGAGGATAAGAAGTGAGTGGTCCCTTGCAAACTATTTCATGTTTTAACTTAATTATCTTGCCAGAAATGTACATCTTCCTCAATTTATGGAAGAAATTGAGGACCTTAGACATTAGGTTACTTCAGGTACAAAGGTCCAAGTGTGGAGCTATGTCTCAGACACAAGTCTCTCTCCCCCAAAGGCCATCTCTGCTACTTTCCCAGCCCATTTTTAGAAAAACAAAGTTTAAAAAGTGTCTTTCCATGAGTGGCAATAGGTATTCACTGAAAGGCTCAAAATCTCTTTCCATTCTTCCAACTATAAGCAGTGTGTTTGTAAAAGAACTAAAAAGAGGGAACCAGCAAGATGGCTCGGTGGTCTAAAGCGCCTGCTTAGGAAAGCTTAGGCAGCTGTAGGGACCGTGGTTCCATCCCCGGCACCACATGCTGCACCAGCCCTGCCCTCAGGGCAGGCTGAGCCAGCCATAAAAATAAATAAATAAACAAACAAAAGTTCTGAAACAAAAAAATAAAATAAAATAAAAAATTCTTTAAAAAAAGAACTAAAAAGACAACCACTAATGTGTCACTTTAGATTATTCACTAATTATAACTGAAAAAAGTGCACAGATGTGCACGCATGCACACACACACTCTCTCTCATTAAAGAAATTTGGTTAAAATTTCCCTTAGAAATAGGGGACAAACTGTCATCATGTACTTCTTCCAAGTACTGCCCTTGGAAAGACTTAACCACTGCTTATTTGTGGGAAATCTAATAAAAGTAAACAGTAAACGAGTCAAAAACTGAGAATGTTCTCTAAAATAATTCACTTGGATTCCTTAAAAAGTATCAGTGTAATACAGGACACACACACACACCCCACCACACACACACACAGGAAGGAGAATCAATATAGGCAACTAAAGTGGTGATGAAATAAAATGTATGACTATTGGTTGGATTTTTTAAAATATAGCTATAATTTTAAAGGTTATTAGAAAAATAGGTAGAATAAACATTAATATTAGGTAATATATAAAATAAATATACAAATAAAAGTTTATTCAGTGAACATAATGTGGTTATATCAGACAATGTCTTTATTTTGGGGGACACATATCATATTTAGAAATCACGACATCTGTAGTCTTCAAATGATATACCAGCTCAAAAATTAAATGTGTCCATATCTCAGAATGCAGAGAGCATTAGAGAAAGCTAATATGGCAAATGTATCTAAAGGGTACATTCATGTTCAAGATGTTATTACTTTAGGCCAGGGAGATAGCTCAATGAAATAAGTGCTTGCCTAGCAAGTGTAAGGTTTTGAGTCAGATACCTGGTACCACCAAAAAAAGTTATTACTTTAATTTTCTGTGTGTTGGCAACTTTCCCAAAGAAAAGTGGATGAAGTGATGCTAAAATAGTACCTTTCCCCCCTCAAAAAAAAAAAAAAAAAAAGAATAAAAAAATAAAATAAAGTAGTACCTCTCCATTTTGAAAAGATGTTGAGAATTATTAGTTGGATTATAAAAATTCATAAAACAAAGTATATCAATCCAATTACTGCTTTACAGGAAATACAGAGGACAGGGAACTACATTAACCTATGAAGAAAGGAGATACTGGCATAAACACCCTAGAGGACATATGACCCAGTTTCTTCAACATATAAATTAAAAGATAGAGCAAGTGACCAAAAAATACATATAGGCAAAGAGCCACGAGATTAAACCCAAAGGACGAACCAGCCAATCACAGAGTGTCAAGCCTTACCTTGACCATGCTTCAAAGAAACTTAACACAAAACGTTACTACCTACTTAAGGAATGGCCATACTGTCTCAAGGAGTCTGTTGGGAAGGGAAAAAGGTGAATGTTTCCAGGGATACAAAAGGAGGACTCCTGGGGCATGGCCGGACTTTGTCTTGTCCAACAATATAAAGAAATCCTTTTTCCTGAATTTTATTTATTTTTTTCTAAATTTTATTTATTATTTTTATTCTTGTTTCAGAACCTTTGTTTGTTTATTCACTCATTTTTATGGTCGGCCCACCCAGAGGGCGGGGCTGGCGCAGCATGTGGTGCCAGGGATCGAACTGCGGTCCCCGAAGCCGCCCAAGCTTCCCCAAGCAGGCACTCTAGACCACTGAGCCAGCCCACCAGGCCCCCCTGAATTTTATTTATATGTTGAAATTAATGGTAAACATTCAGAAAGCTATTTTAACAGTTTTACATGCAAGGGTTCAAGGAGTTGGGTCTCAAACAAGTCCTTCCCCAAACCCAATTCTGCATTCAGTAGCATTTAGTACATGGGGCAAACAGCACCCCAGCCATTTCCACATTTTCCATCTTTTCAAACTTATACTATTCCCATTAAATATGAGCTCCCGCTCCCTCTTTGTTCAGCCCCAGCAGCAGCGTTCCTCTGTCTCAGTTCATTTCACTCTTCCTGGTAGAGCCATATAATTCTGCTGTGGAATCAGAATAGATCATCAAGTAGCTGGACGGGCTCCACCAAGACAGTGCACAACATCACCACACTCAAGCTAAGTGGGGCCTGGGAGACTTTTTAAACATCCTTTCCCAATGCAAGACAGTGTTTTAACAGAGACCCTTTAAGATCAGACAGCTGGAGGTCCTTTAAGACCTTTCCAAGCTCTAATGTTTTATGGAGTCCACAATACTTTAAAAGTTTTATTTCTCCCCTGAAAAAAACAACATGCTTGTTAGTTATGTTATTTAAGTAGCTAGACAAAAATAAATAAATAAATAAATAAATAAATAAATAAATAAATAAGTGAAAACTCATGTACTAAAAGCAGAGCCAGAGGTATGCAGGCTCATAGCCTCTGCCTGACAGTGACACAAAAGGGGTTCTGTACATGGTTTCTGGGTCTGCTCCCAATGATCCTGGACAGAGTCCTAGCTTTGCATAAGCCCCTCTTGATATACCTTTCTTTCTTTTCTTTCTTTTTTTTTTTTGCAGGACTGGGGTTCAAACTCACGACCTTGCACTTGTCAGACAGGCACTTATGCCACGGAGCTATCTCCCCAGCCCCAACCCCCTCTTGATATACCTGAGTTCTCTACAGCTTTCATGCAACTTAAAAAGAAAAATCCTGTTTTAGTAATTATTGTAAGAAGAAGAAGAAGAAGAGGAAGAGGAAGAGGAAGAGGAAGAGGAAGAGGAAGAGGAAGAAGAAGAAGAAGAAAAAGAAGAAATAATCCAGCATTTTCTATCCTTTGTATATCACAGAAAGGTGTTGTTTTCACATCTCTTTGAGCCTCAGGTCACCACCTCTGTAAAGGTACACAAAGTCATCAAGGTTCAGGTTCTCCACTGCTGAGGTGGCTACAAGCTCACGAGTGTGTGTATGTATACCTGCAAACCATGATGTGCGATGACAATTACTGCAAAACTCTCTTTGCCTATGAAAACAGAAAGACCGAACAACTTTACTTACTAGTAACATCAGCACAAATGAATTGGTTTGCTGTTTAGAATTATTCTGTAAACTTTAATTCTCAGAGGTCCTGTGATAAATATTAATTTTTATTTTTTTATTTTTTTTATTTTTTTATTTTCTTAAAAGAATGAGTTAAGGGGCCCAGCAGGATAGCTCAGTGGTCTAAAGCGCCTGCTTAGGAAAGCTTAGGTGGCTGTAGGGACCGTGGTTCAATCCCTCACACCACAGGCTGCACCAGCCCTGCCCTCAAGGCAGGCTGAGCTGGCCATAAAAACAAACAAACAAACAAAAGCTCTGAAACAAGAAAAAAAATAAAATAATTTAAAAATTAAAAAAAAGAATGAGTTAATCAGAGTACAGTAACAAAGTAGACAATGACTTGCCTGAGATAAAAAGAAAATGTAACTAATGAAGAAAAACTCAAAGTAAAAACAAAAAACATAGAAGTAAAAAAAAAAAAAAAATCCACATGAATATAAAATCTTGAGTAACATTATAACAGAAAACAAAGATGAATATAAACTCACTGAGTATAAAAGAGCTAAAAAAAGCTGGGCGTGGTTGCGCATGCCTGTAATCCCAGCACTTGGGAGGCTGAGGCAGAAGGATTGCTGCAAGTTCAAGACCAGCCAGGGCTACAAAACTGAGCTCAAGACCAGGCTGAACTGCACAGCGAGACCCTGTCTCAAAAAGACAACAAACAAACATACAAACAAAGAGCTACAAGAGGTCATCACTGGACAGCATCTAAGCCTAAGCTCAGACAGTTCAATTCACTGACTGTCAAGAAGTTTGTGCAAAAGAGCAGCTGTATGTAAGCTCTCTTGCCCCTCTCTCGCACTGTGCTGAGCTGTGAGCGGCCCATGCTTTGCTGCTTCCAACAGAGGAGAACAGGAGCCCTGAGGGTAAAGCCCAGCAGTTCTTCAGGATGCTCAAAGGGCCACTACGACAGGTGCCCGGAGGATGCCAAACCCTTCTCTCTTTTCTTCATGGTGCGTCCCTTATTTCTGCTAGGGCTTGATCTGGGTAACACCTTCAGAGGGGCTGTCTCAAGCGGTCCTGTATTCCACTGACACCATTTAGGTTTCCACATCTTGCTTTATTCTTCTTCGAGCTAGTACCTGGCACATTATGTGCTACTTATTTTGTTTCTCCAACTAAGCCATGAACTTCAATGCAACAATAGAGACTTCCCTAGCCTCAAAGAACAAACAAAATGATCTGAGACTAGGAAGTGGTCCCTCCAATTCAACAGTTCCAATATTGAACGCTATTATCTATTTTCGTGCACATCTTCAATGACTGCAAACACTGAGAGGAAAGCAACTGGTAGAAGCAAGGAGGCTTTAACCAGTCTTTAATAGCATTCATTCATATTTTCATTCTGCAACACATCATAAGTAACATTTATGCATGCTATATACTTCCTGAGGCATAACTTCACAAAACAGAACCAAAGTCTTAAAAAAAACAGGTGGGAGGAAGGCTACTATGTCTCCACCACAAGTATTAACTAGTAGGCCTTGCTCGGAGTAATGGAAGTTGTGCCTAAGAGCACTCTGAGGCCATGACTGGTTGCCCGCACAGAATGTAGCTATGGTTAAAAAAAAAAAAAAAAAGACTTTCCAGAGATAAGAAGATTGTAGCTATGGTGACACCCTCTGCCCACACATAATTTCTCTCCCTCTTGAGAAGAAGCTGGGTATAGTGGCATGTCCCTATAATCACAGCTACTTCACAAAAAGTCAAACAGGAGGACTGAAGTTTGAGGTGAGCTTTGGTGTAGTTCTTTAGGGGCAAGTGGAGCAAGGGGGATACACAACATCATGTGGCCTTGAATTTGCTATGTAGCCTCTGCTAACTCAAACTGGTGGAACTCTTCCTGTCACAGCCCCTCAAAGTGCTCAGATTGCAGGCTTGCACCACCTCACTCAGCTAGCTTTGGTAACTTAGCAAGACTAAGCCTCAAAGTAAAACTTTTGAAAGGAGTGAGTATGCAGTTCAGTGGTAAAAGGGGGACTGAGTTCTATTTCTGTTATGTACTACAAAATGATAAGCAGAAGACAAGATGAATACAGTGAAACATGTGAGTTTGAAGAAAAGCAAAACCAAAAAAGAAAAAAACAGAAACCCTATAAGACAACAGATCTTTACAATTTTAAAAAGAAAATAGTGGGCCCGGCAGGATGGCTCAGTGGTCTAAGGCGCCTGCTTGGGGAAAGCTTGGGCGGCTTCAGGGATCATGGTTCGATCCCCAGCACCACATGCTGCACCAGCCCTGCCCTGGGGCGGGCTGAGCCGGCCATAAAAATGAGTGAATAAACAAGGGTTCTGAAACAAGAATAAAAAATAATAAATAAAATAAAAAATTAAAAAAATAAAAAGAAAATGAAAATAGTTTACATTATTTTCTTTGTAACTAATAATGAATTATTGCCCACATCTTCACAACTGACAGCAGCGCAAGAACTACTTCTTTTCAGAGGGGCTTAGTAACATCCTTTTTTTACTACTCAGTACTCTATTTGACACTTATCTAATAAAGAACTAGACTTCATTTCTTGCCACTTAACCCACTTCTTCAACAAATGTCTGGACAAGATTGAGCCCACGCCTAATTAGAATACAGATCAGGCACACTCAGGATTTTGCTTACAGCAATCTACTTGACATGTGTTCACAAACACACTAACTCTAAAAAGTAGAGACTTCCTGCAATAATCAAAATCATCTTTTTCTCTAAGCATTACCTCCACCCCTGTGGGCACCTGCAGTAACTGGTCAGTGAGGCTGTGCCCTCCAGTGAGGAGGGTTGGTGCCCAGCATGTGTCAGAATAGCCCAGGTCTTCCTCAGATCCTTCAGGGCAGAATAGAGAACTCTGTTTACAACACGCCTATCGCCATTTTCTCTGCTATCATGTGCCCTTTTGTTTTATTCTAAGCCAATTCTTGCAAATCCATCTTGAATGTGGCCCTGAGTAGATGCTAAATAATTTTTTCCAGAAGATAATTGGGGATATACTTACCACGAGACATTACGCGGGCAACAATTTTTCCATAATTTGATTCCTACGATATAGATTTTCATTGTGTCACCTCCCCTGCTCATTATACTTCTCTGTGGGTAATTGGTTCTGTGAGGGAGCACTATATCATTCCCACTGGCTCTGTGGATAGAGCTTCTGTGTTACTCTGGGCAAAAGGATTTATTATTGTTAATGTATGGAGATCTTGAATGTGACAGCTGTATTTTACCTCCATATCACAAAGATGAGGGTTTGCTGTATTTTAAGAGTGGCAGCAAGTAAATAAAATCTAATAGAAGAGCTCCAGAAGCACATCTACATATATTCATAAAATATGCTTTCTTTTTGCATGTAAAGAGATCATTTAGAAATAACAAAAAAATTATCAGTGACCACACAGTACTGCGAAAGTCCCATGATCAAAGGCCAATTCTGAACTGTAAAACAATAAAAGCCTAGCTACAAAGGAATGAGAAGAGAGGAGACTTTCTAACAGCATCAGCCACAACAGTTATCAATTGTGTGGAGTTAATTGAAATGCTCACACAGTATCCTGTAGTCTAGAACTTGTTCTAATTAGGCAGGTGTGCCATTTATAAAAGTGCTGATTAAGGAAAGTGATTCTATGGGAAGGAAACAAATCTAATCTTGCAAACTGCCTTTAACAATACCATGTCATTTCTTTTAATTCTCCCTTTCTTTTTCCTCTTATGGTAGATGATGCTATGAATATTGGCAAAAAAAGAAAATAAAAAAATTACTTTCTCCTGTAGCCTTCAGTTTCTTATCTGGACAGAGACTTGGCTTTTAACATTTCATGTGAAACTTTCCCCTCCACCCCTGCCATTAGAAACTGCACACACTGCATTTATCTTCTTAGGAGACAGCAAAGTCTGATTCAACACAGCTGGCAATCCAATACATAGTTACAGGAAGTCTATTTAGGATTTACAAACTATTCTTATTGGCAACTACGTGGTGATATTAGAAATATAAACCCTGTATCTATATTTCAATAGCAATATACAGTTTTGATTTAGAAAAATAGAAATTTTAAATCACCTTGCATTCAAGTGTCACAATTCTTCAGTGGTTCCTTTTAAAAAATCTTTTTACACAATGTCTCCAGTGATTTTGCAGCCTTGGTGGTTCAAGAACCTTGACTAAGACAGGTCCATCATTTCTTCAAGGATAAGAAAAGTGACAGGGCCATAAATACAAAACTTATCTTGAAAACGAAAAGAAGTAGAAAAATCGCACTGAGTTTTGAAAAATACAGTGCTGGGGGTAGAAATCTTTCCTGCAATTCATCTGAATGGCTTGGGACTTCTCATCAAGTGAAGCCAGAGCACAGCAATGATGGCTAAAGCAAAGGCTCACAGCAACACAGAAGATGGGGAAATCACGACTGCTGCTCAGCACAGGTGGGGTTTCTGTGGATGCTTCCAAGTTACCTTTTACCTAGACAGGTACCTAAAGCCCTGCCCAGACAAACTGTGAACTGAAAACAGAGACATCCTCATTACTAACCCTACCAAGAGAAACCTGTGGTAACTGCTTAAGGAAACACAGGCAACTCAATTGAGCTTAATCAGATCCCAATAGGAAGGTAAAGTGCAGTGATGAGACACACAGGTAGAGAGTAACAAACAAGAAAAGTCACTTGTTAAGTCTCAGTATCATTATCATGACTACCCCTGACATATTCCACACTGTCCTGGCAGTTGAGCTATTGGCACTATTTAATATATTGTTAATATGTAACCAGTGCCCAAAGTACACAAAAAAGAATTGATACTCTTGAGGCTCTGTCCTTACAGAACTAAGGAAAATAATGTAATCCCATTACCATACTGAGCACCACACACCCCAAGGACAGCTGCTGCATGGAATTTCCATACCTGTCGCCTTTTCAGTTTTCTTACCCTCATTTTCTCCGATCATTTTCATTATATTACACATTAGCAAGAGGAAAAGATAATCACTTAGATAATTACTAGCTTCAGTGGTTTTTGGAGCAACTACAGTGAAGCAAAAGATGCACCTCTTGAGCCCCTTTCGTAGGGAAAGTTCTTGATCCACTAAAGCTTTACATCAGGCACCATCCTGGACATACATCATGTTGGAGAAGGGGCTTCAATGTCCCTGTGACCAGGCAGGACCCTTCACTCTACAAGCTACACCAGCAGGGCTCAAAGGAGTTTGTGAAGGCTTTCCCTGAGGTCAAGAGTATACAAAAGCCTGAGGAGGTGAGTAAAATAATGCCTGGCATATATATATTTCCTTAAGATGAATGTAAGTATTTTCTGTTGCAAAGATAACACTAACAATTAGAAACAATGTATACAGAACCTTATTAAGGGTCCCTGGCAAAAACATTATTTCTGTCAAATCAGTAAATTTTGGATGTTTTAGGTCAAACCTTAGTATACCCTGAGATCTCCAAAGATCACTGGGTTACATTAATCACTACACATAGGAAAGAACTATGCTGACTGCAGATGTTCAAAAAATATGTGAATGAATATGTGAATGATACATTATTTGTCACTGGTTCTTTACTATGTTCATACTTCAGTACATAAATGGTAGATAAATGAAAGAAGGACATAGTAATGAGTAAAAAATATATTTAAACATTTTCCTATTGAGAACATGCACACCCAACTATGAACATTTTGTACAGTGGTAAAATACAAACAATAACATTTACTTTTCAATCCCTGTTAAGTACACAGTTCAGTGACAATAAGTATTCACACTGTTGTCCAATAAAGTTAAGGTGTGTTTCACATATACTGGAAGGCACAGGGTGCAGTGTTGTTAATAAATATGTAGATACACTATATGTAACCCAGACACTGTCACAGTATAGAACTTTCCATACCACCTGAATTCTGTCTTGTTTTGGTTTATTTATTTTTGGCACAGGTGCTACAGGGTCTCACTACACAGATGAGTGATCCATCTGTTTTTGGCCTCCCAAGTTTTGGGATTATAGGCATGGCACCATGCCAAGTCTCAATCACTGTCTCAGTGCACTCAAAGGGTGGGGCTAGCACTTCAGCTGGGGATCAAACCCCTACCCTGCCTGGCAGGGCAGAAGCTTTCATCTGCTGAGCTATCTGGCCAGGCCTCTTGATCCTTCCTAATCAGGGTTTCTTATTCTACTACCCAGCAACTCCTATTTTGATTCTTCCCCCCAGTCTGATTTGGTCTGTTTTAGAAATTCACATAAATGCACTCAGACACTCTGAATTCTGTTGCACAGACTTCTTCGATCTGCATAATGTTTTTGAGATCCATACATATACTGTTGCCACTATGACACTATGAATAATTTTAACTGTGCAAATAAGATGTTATTGTAAATATATACTTTCTCATTCCCATATAAAACAACAAAAAAAGCTTATCACCACTGATTGATATAGTTCAGGATCTAAAGTGAATAAAATCATCATTATAAAGGAAAAGGGCAAGGACCATATATGCAGATACACAGGAGAGCTAACAGCTTCGCTTGCTTATTTATTTATTTATTTATTTATTTATTTATTTATTTATTTATTTATTTATTTGTGGGACCAGGGTTCGAACTAATGACCTCACACTTGCCAGACAGGCACTTGTTGCACTGAGCTATCTCCACAGCCCCACAAGCTAACAGATCTTATTACCAACTTCCATCATTTTTTTGAAGACAGAAGTTGATGTTTAAAATTTTTACTTTGAACAATTTTATATTCTTTAATTTGTAATCTGAGCAACTACACTAAAGACTGCAATGTATAATATATCAGCTATAATTAGATAACTATCATCTTATTTTTCAACTGTGTATCATTTCTAATGTCTTATCTATTATTTTTGTACTCTTTATTTTTATTTGTTTATTTATTTATTTATTGGTCTTTTTGAGACAGGGTCTTGCTGTGCAGTTTAGGCAGGTCTTGAGCTCACTTTTGTAGCCCAGGCTGGTCCAAACTCACACTGATCCTTCTGCCTCAGCCTCCTGAATGCTGGGATTATAGGCGTGCGCCACCACGCCCGGCTTTGTACTCTTTTCTTTTCTTTTTCTTTTTTTTGAGACAGGGTCTCGCTATGCAGCTCAGGCTGGCCTTGAGCTCACTTTTGTAGCCCAGACTGGTCTCGAACTCGCACCAATCCTCCTGCCTCAGCCTCCCAAGTGCTGGGATTACAGGCGTGCGCCACCACGCCCAGCTTCTGTACTCTTTAAAATAATAAAGGTGCAACCAAAAATAGTCATGGAACTTTTAAAAATATTTTAAACACTGTATAACTCAGAATCATAGTGAACCCTGTGTCTCAACCTCCCCAGGACTGGGATGACAGGCATGTGCCACCATGCCTGATTTCTGGGGCTGGCTTAATGTGGGGCTGGCATGACATGTGGTACTGGGGATCAAACCCAGGTCCTTGTGCTTTACCAGGTGGATGCTTAGACTGACAAGCTATCTGCCCGGCCCCAATCATTATGAAATTCTTATACAGCTCTTTCTGTGAATATGTTTTCATTTCTCCAAATTAAAACCTGGGAGTACAATTGCTATGCTATACATAGATATATGCTTATCTAGAAATGCCTAGGCAGCCTGACCAAGAAAGGGGAAAATATGTATGGCAGATAATTTCAAAGTAAGGAGTTGTTAATACTGAGCTTAGAGGCATTAAAATACTAGTAAAGTACAAATTTATGTTAATAAACTAGAAAACTTACGTAAGATGTACATGATATCATCGATTGACCAAATTAACAAAACACAAAGAAATGGAAAAATCTAAATAACCTAAAATTCACTTAGGATTCATTTACTGGTCAATCTGTTCAAAGATTTAACAAGAATGCACTATCAATTTTACATGATTGCCTTGATGGCCACACCTCTGGGGAATGCCAAGATAGTAATTGAGATTGGGCGTGGTGCAATCCCAAAACCCCAGCTCTTGGCAGATGACTATAGTCTTATCTAGTAGTGAGACCCTGAATACCCTGTAGACCCTTCCCTTAAATTAATTTTAAAAAAAGGTTTCTTTTACATGACTTAGATGAAAGAAATGCATCTCAATTAATTTATGAAGCACGAATAATTCTGATACTGCAATCAGACAACACTCTGAAAAGATCCATTATGAAAATAAACACAATAATTAAAAATTGAGGAAAAATCAGGGCCTGACAAGTGTGAGAGTCCATGTTTGGTTCCTGTGACTCCCCCTCAAAGAACAAAAATCAACTTTACTGAAGTATAAAGTATACATAACAAAAGGAACACTCTTTAAGGTTTGCACAACTGCATATTCTCATCATAATTAGAATGGAGAACACACTTTATCACCCCCAAATATTCTTTTGAGCCCTGTTTAGCACTGTCCCTTTGCAGACTGAGCCTATGACTTGTCTGCTTTCCTACACCACACAATGGTTTTGCCAATTCTAAAATTCTGTACGTGGGGCCTGGCAGAATGGCTCAGTGGTCTAAAGTGCCTGCTTAGGAAAGCTTAGGTGGTTTAAGGGACCACGGTTTGATCCCCGGCACCATATGCTGCGCCAGCCCTGCCCTCAGGGCAGGCTGAGCCGGCCATAAAAATAAACAAACAAAAGTTCTGAAACAAGAAATAAATAAATAAAATAAAAAATAAATTAAAAAGATCTTTAAAAAAATAAAATAAAATAAAATTCTGTATGTGAAATATGGAGTGTCTGTTTACACCCTCCTCTTGCTTGCACAGTGCATCTATGAGACTCACAGGTTGCATGTGTGTACATTATTCCTTTTAATAGCACAAGGTATCTCATTAAATCAATATACCTAAGTTTGTTTATTCATTCACCTGTTGACATTTGAGCTCTTTGCAGTTTGGGGGCTACAGCAATAAAGCTAATACACTCATGTAAGATGACTGTGTACACATTCTCATTTCTCTTGAGTAAATAGCTGGAGTAGAAATGCTAGGTCATATGGTTAAGTGTATGTTTAATTTATAAAACCAGTTCAAGTGGTTTCCAAAGTGCTTGCCGCATTTTATACTCCCACTCGATATTAGTTATTTTTTTTAATTTTAGCCAATTTAGTGTGTCAGTGCCTCATTGTGTCTTAATTTGCATATCCTTGATGGCTAATGTTACTGCATGTTTTCATGTTCTTTAAGGCCATTTATATGCCTTGTATACAGTGTTAGAAATAGTCGTGCTGGTGTTATGATCAGATCTTCCTTCAGAGTGAAAACCCTACAACCACGTGTGTGAATGCTATGGGAAGTTGGCATGCTATGTTACTCCCCCCAGGGGCTGGCTTCAGATGTATATCGCCCCCTTACCAGCATCTTTCTAGGTTGCTCCATATGGTTTATGTGGTCATAACCATGTTGCAGAGCGGCAGAAATATGAGCATGGGTATCTGGGGCCAACTGAGGGCCACTCTGAAGGTGGAATCTAGGATTTGAGGATTCTGTGCTATTGGGCTGCATTCCACTTACCATCTCTCACCTGCAGAGGTAGCTCTATTGCCCTCTCAAGAGAACAGATACAAAGGGTGTTGTTTCTTAATAAATGTCCAATCCAGAAAGTATTATCTCACTGTCTGACTCTTGTAGCATGTATTTAAAAACAAAAACAACACCCTGTTGTCTCAGTTGTGCTAATGCCTTATATACACTGTATATATAAGCCCTACGTGTGTTGTGTGTGTTCATTGCCTTGTATGCATGTATTATTTTTTGGTACTGGGAATTAAACTGAGGACCTTATGCTTGCCAAGCATTTGCTTGTGCCACTGAGCTATATCCATGGTCACATGCTTGTTTATCTTCATGAAATTCTTTATATTCCTAGTTGCTGAAAGTTTCCTTAAATTATGAATACATTTTCAATTTTGTTGATTGGTTTTCCTATACAGTATATTATAAAGGCGTTTTTGTTTAGTTTTCCCATGAGAGTTCTTAAAATGAATTGGGATATGTTCCCATCTTATCTTCTGGAATTCAGCAGTTGTGTCATTCAAAGTTTGATAGATGTATCATTAAAGGTGTCTGCTGTCTTAGAATTTTCTTTGTAGCATAGTTTTAAATTTAAAAATAATTTTCCTTAATAAAGACTATTCAGTCCTTTATTTTGATTTGATGATAAATTACACTCATGAATTTTGATATCTTGAACTATACTTACATTGCTGGAATCAACGACACTTGGTTATAATGAATTATATCTTTTAAATATAACTATATTTAATTTGCTATTTTGAGCATTTTTTTCTACAATGATGTTGAGGGATATTGATTGTAGTTTTCTACTTTTATACTATCTTTGCCTTGTACTGTTTGGATATCACAGTAACGCAGGCTTTACAAAGTACTTTGGAAAGAGTTTCTTCCTGTTCTATGTTCTGGGAGATTTAGGAAGGATTGTTACTATTGATTATCAGACAGAAATTAACAGTGAAGACCACTAGACCTGTAAATTCAGTATAGTAAATTATTACTTGCTAACTTGATTTTTTAAATTATGGAACTATTAGACTTTTCCAATTAAAAAAATAAATAAAGATTATCCAGATATTTAACTGTGGGCATCATTTGTGGTTCACTGGGTGGGCATCTAAACATTTTTTCCCCAGTTCTTCTAAATGTCCAATTTATTAGCACAAATCTGCTCATAATATTATCTTTCTAATGCCTGCCAATGATAAACCCTCCTTCTACTCATAGTATTAGTAATTTGTGTTCCTCTTCCCCACTTTCAAAAAAATTAGTCTAGTTAAAGATTCTCAAGTTATATTATTTCCAAAGGACCCAGATTTGAATTTTCCTATTTGCCTTTAATGCTATTTATTTACAGAAAATGTTTACTCTAGCGCAGAAATTTGGTTTGTCATCATCTCTTATCATTGCTCTAACTCAACAGAAAAGGTCATATAACTGTTAAAACCATCACTCCCAAAACATCCTTTGGATATATTAAGGTGCTTGTTTTCAACTCTGCTGCCACAAGTATGTCACTCCTGGGAGCTTGGGTTGGGGCTCACTTGCACCAATAGCAGCTGGTACTTTAGGAGAAGAAGAATCCCTAACAGGCACTGCTCCCTAGACAGAGGTTTTTCTTTTTTTTTTTTTTCCCCCCCCTTAAATCCAGTGTCTTAAGTTACTTTTGTACTCTTGCTAGGACAAATACGTGACACTCAAAATGAGGGAAGGAAAGGTTTATTTAGCTCACAGTTTGTGGAAGTTTCAGTCCATATTCAGCTGGCCCAAGGCTGAGTGGAACAGAGCAGAGAGCATCCAGCTCATGGCAGTGGAACAGCAACAAAATGGTGGCAGAGGTAGCCAACCAACCAGAAGAGCAGACAGCAACAGCAGAGGGCAACAGCTCTAATCTGTCTCTCTGTCTCTCTTTATATTACATTCAGGCTGTCAGCCTTAGCCTCCGCCTTAGGTACACCCATAATCCCATCAGTACTAAAACCCATAATCCCAGGGATCATGGATCAAGTCTCAAACTCTAGAAGTCCTCACCCCCTGACTCATGAGGCTTTGGGGGGACAGCTAGACATAAACCATAACATCCAGGAATCAAATTCAGGACCTCCCACTTGCCAGACAAGGGCATTACCCACTGAGTTATACCTCCAGTTCCCAGGCAATGGTTCTTAGCCAGGTGCCAACAACAGAGTCACTGATAGAGGTTCCTTGAGACAGGGTTTCACATGCAGTTTAGGCTGGCCTTGAACTCACTTTGTAGCCAGGCTGGCCACAAACATGCAGCAATCCTCCTGCCTTAACCTCAGTACTGGGGTTACAGGCATGCACCACTCCATCACGTGTCACTTATGGAGCTTTCAACAAATGTGTAAGGCACATCTACAGACTTTGGTTCAACAGATCTGGGACCGACATAAGCATCTTAATTTTTTTTCTCTTTTTTAAAATTATGGCTGGCTCAGTCTGCTCTGGGGGTGGGGCTGGTGCACTAGGTGGAGCCGGGGATGGAACCATGATCCCTGTGGTTGCCTAAGCTTTCCTAAGCAGGCACTTTAGACGGCTGAGCCATCTCGCTGGTCCCAAATAGCTAAGTATTCTTTTTTTTTTTTCCTCCAGAACCTGGGATCAAACTCAGGACCTTGCACTTGCTAAACAGGTACTTGTGTCCTGAGCTATCTCCCTGGTCCCCATCTTAATTTTTTAAATACTCAGAGAAATAGGCATGGTAGTGTATGCTAGTACTCTACATACTTGGGAAGAAGAGGAAGAGGATGCCAAGTTCCTGGCCAGCCTATGCTATACGTATACATGGAAGTAAATGGTTTTAACAGTTACATGGCCTTTCTGTTGACTTAGAGCAATGATAAGAGATGGTGGCAATGAAGGCAGGAGAACTGACTCAAAGGTCTTATATAATTTTTCTTATCTTGTATCATGTTAATACAAATGAAGCTCTGTTGCCATAATTCATGGTTAATCAAAGACCATTGGTCTCATGCGTCTCACAACTTTACACAGTGGGAAACCAATCACACACAACAGCACCGACCAATGGATAGAGAAGCAAAGCATTGTTGCTTCCTAGTCATGAATCCTTCCATCTTAGCAAAGAATGGGCAACATCTTCGCACTAGAAAGCTTAAGCATGAAGCATGGTCACATATGCAACACGCATATGTGGGCATGTTTGCATGGAGATTTTAAGAAAATAAAAAGTGTCCAGTAATTTTCAGACCAGGAGTTAAGGGAAATTCTCCATATAAGTTGACAAATTATTGGACCTTAGAAGGGACAATTTTATTTATTTATTTATTTTTACTGGTCTGTAAAATTTCAATATTCCTTTCGACATTGAGAATCACAACAAAGACTAAGAAAAGAAAGCATATCTGCATCTATAGGAGCAGATTATCAGTACCATCAGGCATAGTTTCTTCCTGCTTCATTTCCTCCTTCTTCTTTCCAATTACCTGCCAGGAAGCTGTTTTAGGGCCTAGCTCACAATCCATGACTAGCAGTCATCCCTAAATTATTAAGATGAATTTGGAAGGGCTGATGATATAGCTCAGCAGACTAAGCACTTGCTTAGGCAAGCACAGGGAGAGGTGTTCAGTCTCCAATACTGCATGCTGCACTGGCTGCATGGCCAGCCGGGCCCCCAGACACACTGAGATAATGGGCAATTGAGTCTGGGTATGGCAACATATGCCTGTTATCCCAGTACTGGGGAGAATGAAAACAAGAGCATCGCTATGAATCTGAGCTGCACAGTGAGACCCTATACCAGATGGTTCTGAAGACCATTTAGGGCAATATGACACATCATTTTCCCCCAACTTTAAGGTGCAAACAAAATACCAGGAAATCATTTAAAAATGTAGACTATAACAGAGTGGTTCTGGGATCTGGCCTGAGACTGTGTTTTTAACAAGCCTCCACACGGCACTGATATGGTCTGAAGTTTTGTGTGTGAGTGAGCACACAGTGGTAATCTCAGCACTGGTGGAGGCCAAGACGGAAGAACAATAGCCTGGGCAACTTAGTGAGACCTTGTCTCAGTATAAAAAAAGAAAAGGGCTGGATATATAGTTCACTGTAAAGGCCCTATAACTGAAGGTTCAAATCCCAATACTAATGAACAAACAAACGAATGAATGAATGGATGAATGAAAATACCTTGTACATACTCCAAATAATTGTTCAAGTCTGCTTTACCATATCAATATGAAAATTCACTGAAAGTAAACAAAGCTGAGCAGGAAGAAATGGAGTGATCATAGTAGTTGGTAGAAGGGGCTGGGGAGATAGCTCCGTGGCACAACTGCATGTCTGGCAAGTGCAAGGTCATGGGTTTGAACCCCAGTCCCACAAAAAAAAAAAAAAAAAAGTAGTTGATGGGGACAATGGTTGAAGTAGTTAGTAGCATTTTGTAGTACCAGTAAAGATTTAAAGAACATTTCTAGAGAGCAAATAGTCATGTACACATTTAATCAATTATTAAAATATGCAAGGTAGTATCACCATGTCCACTTTATAATGGGAAAACTGCTTGGGGCCCGGCGGGATGGCTCAGTGGTCTAAAGTGCCTGCTTGGGAAAGCTTGGGCGGCTGCAGGGACCGTGGTTCAATCCCTGGCACCACATGCTGTGCCAGCCCTGCCCTCAGGGCAGGCTGAGCTGGCCATAGAAATAAACAAACAAAAGTTCTGAAACAAGAAAAAAAATACATAAAGTTTTTAAAAAATGGGAAAACTGCTGCCAACTTTCCCCAAGATGATCAGGCTCTGGAACTTCCACATCACATGGTCTCCAGTCAGCAAGTTTGCCATCCCTATATAGCAGTACCTTGGTATCTGTACAGAGTGGCATCTAGGTACTGACTCTTAGCAAAACCTGTTAATGTAGAAGCCACCCTGCAGATACAAAGGGCTGACTGTACTGTTATGATGGATATAATGACTTCCCCACTTACATGCTGGAGGAGACAACTGTTTATGGGGCTTTTCTGCAAGCACCTGGAACATCCAGGTTAGATAAACAGATAGATCATAGTGACTGATCTGTTTAGGTCAAGGTCAGGAAGAATTTTTAACTAGTATTTGACAATCCAGACAATCCACCCATTGATAATCAAAACTGTGCTTTCAGAGCCTACAAAAAATGATGGTGATACTGTTTTAAACCTCCTGGCTTTGTTAATGAAGGTGTGACAGAGTGGAACAGATTGTTTTTGAAGTTATTCTGAGATTAACCTTAGTTACAATATGAATTCCAGAATATTTGGCTTGGAAACTATATTTTATGCTTTTTAGAGATCATACGTTTCTCAAAGAGCCCTGTAAAGTAACTTAATCTGAGCAGGAGCACTTTAACTCACTGCCAACTAAAAAGCATGATCACTTTATTCCATATACACACACAAATACCATTCTGGAATAGGCCAATTAATCATGAATATAACTTCTCAGACATTACATAATTTCACATAGACTTGTTTCTAATGCCTGCCAAAGAAAACAGCAATTTGTATCACTAGGAATAAATCTACACTTGAAGAGAAATGAAAGTTATAAACATGAACCAGAGAAACTCTGGTCAACTCTCTCATGCCACCCTCCCCTAGAATTTCTATAATAATTTTATTTCATAAAACCAGCACTAATAAAACAGCCAAGAATGACATAAGCTGTTAAATCATGTAACTGAAATAAAAATAGGGAAATGCAAGTAACTTTTATGCCTGCAAGACTGGCAAACTCTTAAGATATAAGTAAAAGCACCAGGAATATACATGATCTTAACATGCACACTGTATGGCACAATCCTGGCCCCTCTGGTACACCCACACCCGCCAGCACACTCCATGTTGGTACACTAAACACTTCTATTTCTTAAATATTACACTTTTCTACCCCAAATCATTGTGGCTTTTGAAATAAAATGTTCACCAATATATACTTAGTAAATAAGGAGTATGTGATTAATTTTAAAGTAATCCACCTATGTCTATATTTAATATTTTCAAATACAAATACCAACATTACTCCTTAAGATTACTTTGAATTTCTCTCTCTCTCTCTCTCTCTCTCTCTCTCTCTCTCTGTATTTTAGTGTAGGTTTGCACGATGTAGATTAGACTTTAGTGATTCTCCTGTTTTTTAGCCTCCCAAGCGCTGGGATTATGGGCACACACCACCATGCCCAGTCTCAATCACTTGCTCAGCACGCCTGAGGGCAGGGCTGGTATAGCATGCCAGGGATGGAACCTGGCTCCTGTGCTCTGCCTAAGCAGGTGATTTAGTCTGCTGAGCTATCTGGGCAGGCCTTATCTTAATTTCTTAACAGAGTATGAGTAACAAAAGTTGGATCAGAAAAAGTAGTAAAGCAACCTTGTGTGTGAAATCTAATGTTATACTGACAATGTATTAGAAATTCAGAGATATGCATAACGATCACTGACATTTCTCAAAAGTCCCTTTCATAGTTGTTTTCACGATGTTCACAGTATTTTTAAAAAGTCAATTACTCTTCCATTTACATTTACCTAAAATAGTATAGACAAGATAGTCTGGCCCCAAATTTCCCCAAGGAAAATGATAGGTTCCCACCCTGGCATGAAATGCTAAAGTCATCATGGTGGCCATCTAATATGGCTGATAACCTTAAAAGAAAAGACCACCTTCCCCCTTCTCCAACTCAGCCCAAGATACAATTTATTTTCACCCTTTCCACCACCTCAGGGAAGGCCCCCCAATCAGCTCAACTCAGGTATATCTAAACTTCCCCTTCAAACCCTTCCCCTGGCAAAAGGCCATAAAACCCACAGCCTCTCTTTTATCCCATGAGAGAATTCCTTGACCTCCCCAAACTCTCTCCCATGTCCTGAAAAAAATAAAGCCCCTTTCTCCTTTTTCCTTCTGCCTCTTTCTCTGCTGCGCAGAGAACCTATCAGAGAATCCATGATCGTCCTCATGGTTATCAAAAATGTACGTGCATCTACACATATACCTGGCATTCTGGTGCTTTCACCAAAGATAAGAACATAACGGCAAACTTTCAGTAATGTGCAGAAACAAGAAGTATAGTACTTCCCCAACTACTTAAACCCTGGCCTTACCATTCAGGATTTTGTTCAACTCACTGTGTATGAGTGTTTGGGTTTTTTGATTATTGTTATTCTGAAGCAGAATCTTACTATGCAGTTTTCAAATAACCAAGAGTCCAGGCTTGCCTCAAATTCATGGCAATCCCCTTGGCTCAGCCTCCCAAGTCCTGGGATAACAGGCCTATAGCACCACATCCAGGATCTTATCTGTTTCACATTTTAAAACAATGCATTGGGGCCCAGCAGGATGGCTCAGTGCTCTAAAGTGCCTGCAGGCAGCTGCAAGGACCACGGTTTGATCCCCGGTACCACATGGTGCGCCAGCCTTGCCCTTAGGGTAGGCTGAGCTGGCCATAAAAACAAATAAACAAACAAAAGTTCTGAAACAAGAAAAAAATAAAATTATATATATATATATATATATATATATATATATATATATATATATAAGAGAGAGAGAGAGAGAGAGAGAGAGTGAGAGAGAGAGAGTGAGAGAGAGAGAGTGAGAGAAAGAGAGAGATAAAATTAAAAAAAACACAAGCATTGTTTACTTTCATTTTCTAGAAAGATAGTACCTTTGAGTTCTAAATGATTTGCCAAACTGTAACTACATAGATGTGTTTATATACAGATATTCATATGGGAGTTAAGTGTATGTACCTACAAATGTGTAATAAGGCGTGTGCTTTACATTCACTAATCTCAATAATAATAGTGCAGAATTCATGCAGTGGTGCACACCTGCACAGCAATCTTGCTTCCTGCAAAGGCCACGGTGGGACTACCACAAGTTTGAGGCCAGCAAGTTATCAAGGCCCTGTCTCAAAATCAAAACTAGAAAGGACTAAGGATTTTAGCTCAGTAGAAGAACACTCAGAATTCAAGGCCAGGGCCCGGAAGGATGGCTCAATGGTCTAAAGCGCCTGCTTAGGAAAGCTTAGGCGGCTGCAGGGACCGTGGTTCGATCCGATCCCTGGCACCACATGCTGCACCAGCCCTGCCCTCAGGGCAGGCTGAGCTGGCCATAAAAATAAATAAATAAACAAACAAAAGTTCTGAAACAAGAAAAAAAATAAATAAATAAAAATAAATTAAGCCGGGCGTGGTGGCACACACCTGTAATCCCAGCACTTGGGAGGCTAAGGCGGGAGGATTGGTGAGAGTTCAAGACCAGCCTGGGCTACAAAACTGAGCTCAAGGCCAGCCTGACCTGTACAGCGAGACCCTGTCTCAAAAAGACAATAAATAAACAAACAAACAAACAAATAAATAAATAAACAAAAATTTAAAAAATAAAAAAGGATTCAAGGCCAAAATTGCAAAATACATAGTACAAATTAATATCCATTGGATGCTTCTTATGTGACAGGTACTAGATTAAGCGCTTAAGTTACTACAGCTAGAGCACTTAATATAGAGTAGACCGATGAAGCAGATCCTATCGTGACAGCCTCACCGAGTAGAAAAGAACAGCACAAAAAAGTTAAAGAATGAGCCCAACGAACCCACTGCAAGTTAAAGAGCTCAGTTTCCAACTCAGGCAACTGAGTTCACAACCCAGTTCTTCCACCCGGTGAGAATCCTAAATCAGAAAGAGGAGCCAGAACACACAAGGGCAAAGGTCGTTTCCCAAGTGGGAAGAAGGGGTGAGTTTCTATCTGGGTGGACAATGTAGGTAGTGGGAGGTAAGGGGATTCCCAATATTGTCAGTGTGGATGAAAAGGGTTATCAGCAGCAGTTTTCTGATTAATGCAAGAAGACTGAGGAGAGACAGCCTTTGAGGAGTTATTTGCAACATGGAGGAGAAAAAGAGCTTGGGAAAGAAAGTCTTCAGACAGCGATGATAAACCTTTTAGAGACTACCCAAACTCCAACCCCGAGCACTTATTTATTACAAGGTGCCAACACTGCAATTAAACCTGAAAACAGCAATGCAACTTGGCTTGAGTGCAGATACTGAGGACTCTACCTTCACTGGGATGGGTCTAAGAAAACGCTGGCACTTGGGAAAGGACTCCAGACTAACACAGCAGGTCAAATGAGAGGGTGCAACTCCCAGGAACTGAAACCCAGGGAAAGAGGAGGAGACCTTAGCAAGCAGATGAGGGAAATGAGATAATGCAGACCCTGCTGGTGGCTGATGGTGACGCACAAGGCCAACAGCTACAGCACATGTGAAAGGAAATGAGAAGCCACTGCAAAGATTTAAGGAAGCGGCTGGCACAGTTAGGAAGTTCACACAGCCCATTCTAAGAACTACAAGAAGGTAAGAAAAGGTGAAAGACAGTGTTAGAAGCTACCAAACTAAGTGGATTTCTTGATAATTTTGTAAAGGCTGCTATGACCCTAGAAGTCTGTTTGGGGAGGGGGTTAAAAGCCAGGAAGCCTTCTGAATTGCAATGAAGCTTTTAAAAAATTTAAAAAGCCAAACCAGAAAACTTTCAAGTGACTCATTCTGCCAGTACAGCTGCATAACAATTACTGGTCATGATCGTCACTGAGATTGTAGACATTTTTAAGGTCTTACACTGTGAGGATCTATGTTTCCACACCCCTTGAACTTTTATTTCTAGTTTGACTCAGAATAAACTTCTCTACCCATGTCATCAGAATAAAGATGATAATTTTCCAAAGAAAACTGTTGCTATGTCCTTTACTGAGAAAGAACTATCCGCAGCTAGGCTACATATGAATAATTTATACTCCCATCCACAATGGTTAACATATGAGCAACTATCCCAAAGATATCGCTAGTTTTCTTAACAGACTAGATCACAGAAATTCCTTACAACCATTCCCATTTAATTAAAGGGATAAAGTACAAACACTTGTGGACGAAAAACAACTTTAGGAGCTTATTGATTTAGCTTTACGACTATTTCACAACTGAGTCCTCTTTAACAGGATACAACCAGGGGCATGTGTCTAATCAATACTGAACATCTACTCTGCAGTTGGGGTTCATGAATTAATCAACATCTGCTCAAACTCCAAACCATCAGGAAAAATCAAGTGACCTACATCTCTTTGAACACTGTAAAGCCATGCCAAACAATGTTGTCATTTACAATGACAACAGCAAACTGAAATCCTAACCACAAGCACTGATACTGAGTCTCTATGAGTTATTTTTAGGTTATCTATTTGCAAGGCAGAGTCCTCATGGGCATTACTTCTTCTATAGCAGTAGTAGCCTCTTCATGTTAACACCAAGAACAAAATGCTTAGAAAAGGCAGGGGGTTAGCCCAAGGCCATTCAGCAAATGGAAGATTCAGGGAATCTGGCCGGCCCTGCTCTATTCAATGCTCTATGATTGTGCCAAGCGACCTGCTTCCTCATCAGCATGTGAAACGATACAGGAAAAAATGGTGGGTAAGCAGAAAGCATTTCCTCATGAGCTGCAAATTGTATCAAGAAGGTTTTATTTCTAATTATGGTCATATAATTACAGGCACTTTAAGGAGAAGAGCCCGTTTGTTCTCCCTGGTGTGAGCAACTCACTGATTCAGGCTCTTCTGAAGCCAGCAGCCAAGTGGCGGTGGCACAGATCCAGGAAATCCTGGAGGAGAACAGATGGACAGCCATCCTAAAAAAGAGCTCCCTGGTGTTGCCCGGCAATTCAATGTGAACGCTTAATAATACGCCATTCGCACTCAGGTGTTCTGTGGCTTAATAATAAAAGGGTGCATAGTCGAAAGATATTTCTTGTGCTGCATAACAGACAACAGCATGTTCTTAGTCCCCTCCTGGCCCTGATCTTCCTCATGTTCTAGTGAGGCCTTCCCAAGTCTTCCTACTTAGCACAAGTCCAATCCATCCAAAGATTTTTTGTTGTTATTTTACAGAGTTTGGACAGGGGAAAAAACACATTTCATCTAAATTTCCAGAACATGTTAATGAACATTTCTCAAAGGTCATTAACTCAGAGGACAGCAAAGGATTTGAGGGCACAGAATCCAGTCAGACACATTGGGTTTGCCTGCTAGCTCTAGCAATTTCTAGTGGTAGCACCCTAACCAAGTGTTTGACTTTATCTCTAAATTCTAGTTTCTTCATCTGTAAAGTGGGAACAATCAATGTTGTGGTGGAACTGATATATCACGTGCTTCTGACATGTGCAGTATATAATCAGCTATTCCAAAGATGTTAATAGATATGAATGAATCCTTATTGTAGTTCATGTAGATACTGTGGGCAATCCACATTTCTTTAATACAACATTCCCCTCTCATATTATGCAAACTTGGCATGGTGGTGGTAGAGGACTATGATGCCAACAATGGGGAGGTTGAGGCAGCAGGGACACTACACCTTGTGACCAGCCCATGCTATGTAGGGAGGTCAAGGGCAGCCTAAGTCTACATAGCAAGATCCTATTTCAAACAAACAAACATAAAAAAGAACACTGATAGAAAAAAGGAGCATTGTAACTACAGCGTGATTCTTCCTTTCCTCAATAGAATGAATATTCTATGAGAAGTTGTAAGGCACATTCTAAGAGGTTAGTACTTCTTTTTTTCTTTCCTTTTTTGAGGGGACCAGGAACTGAAATTAGGACCTTGCACTTGCCAAGCAGGCTCTTGAGCTACAAAGCTATTTCCTCAGCCCCAAAGTTACTCTTCACATAATAATAAATAGTCATACTGGAAGCCAGGATTTACATATTTTACCCCTTTTGGGTACCAGAGAGCAAACTCGTGACCTAACACTTGACAGGTTGACAGGTGGGTACTGTGCCAATGAACGATTATATCCCCAGCCTACCTCTTTTGAAAGAAGGTATGGTAAACCATTTTGAAAACTGTATTTTGAGAATTAGCCTATACTCTTTCATAAGTTGCATAGCTAACAAAATCCTTCAGTTTTATTTCATATGAGCGTTCTATATCTGATGTTAAAATTTATGTTTTGAAATTTTGTTTCATAAACACTATGTAACAAAAGTTTAAAAGTTGGGCAGAGTTGATCCTTAGGTTTTCTCTGGGAAGGCAAGTCCCGATGCAAACTAAGTGTGAGAGATTTCACTGAGAAACTAGCCACAGTATGAGGGTGGTAGACATGAGTGGAAAGGGGAGGGTGGTGGCAAAATGCAGACTTGAGCACACACTCATTCAGGGAGAGGAAGGGAACAGGGGGCTTTCATTGGAAAGCCAGTTTGGCAAGAGCTTCTGATACAAACAAAACCTCCTAAGTGACAGCCACATAAGGCCACCCCTCCCCAGGGCTTTTTACTAGCCCACAAAATGCTCAACATCAGTAGCTAACAGCTATGTTTTAGGATACTTCTACTTTCACCTGTTGATTTCTGGGCTTCATTATGTTAGTCCATCAATCTGTTTGTGTCAGTTATGCCTGTTACTATAATTAAGTACTGTACCTTAATTAAATATTGAGTAAACTGTACATAAAGAGTTGCAGTCCCTGTTGACACTTAGTTGAATGGTTTTTAGACAGTTGATTAGCAGTTAAAAGAAGAAAACCTAGAGGACTGATAAGGAAATTACAACCTAGAAGAATTTTGCATTCAAATTGTCTTACAAGGCCAGGCATGGTGGTGCACAGCTGTAATCCCAGCACTTGGGAGGCTGAGGCAGGAGGATCAGTGCAAGTTCAAGACCAGCCTGGCCTACAAAAGTGAGCTCAAGGCCAGCATGAACTGCACAGCAAGACCCTGTCTCAAAAAAACGAAAACAAATTGTCTTACAAATGCCTTTGCAGTAACTAAGATTGAGCCTAGTGCAATGCCACAAACCCCAGCTCAGCTCCTAGGGAGGTCATTTGTATATAGGAGTTTCAGACCAGTCTGAGAAACAAGAGTAAGACCCCACCACAAAACCAAACCAAACACCAAGAGCAAACAAGCCCAAGATTGAAAATCCTTCAGAAAAAGGTGGAAGCCTGTAACATGCTTAAGCTAAAATACAAATACAATGGAGATCATATATTTTATATGGAACTTTTATGTGTATGCACGTGTAGTTTTGGGGAGAATCCAGACCTTTTGAACTGGGTGACAGCCCCATCCCTATTTTTACTTTTTGCTTTGAGACAGTCTTATCAAGTTGCACAAGCTAGGCTTAAACTTGCAATTCTCCTGCCTCAGCCACTCAAGAGTACAGGTATTTAGAGGCATGCACTGCCACTCCTGGATAATACCTTTATTAATTGCTTTATATCAATTGTATTGATTAACCAACTAGTTTCAATCACATAAAAGAGCATTACTTAATAATACCTTTTCAATGTTGAGAGAAAATTACAAAACAAATTATACCTGCATTGGTGGGACAACTATTTGAATATTAATAATTTTAAATCTAAATGTACTGTGTGCCTTAGTCACTTTCTTTATCACTGGGACAAAATACTTATTACCTATGCTTATAAGGAGGAGGGGACTCAGTCCAGGGTCTGCTCCAAGGCAGTTTGGCAGAAGGCCCTGGATGGAGGGAATCGGCTCAAGTCACAGCAGCCAGGAACAGAGAGCCAAGCAAGGAGTCCAGAAGAGAAATACACTGCTGCCAGCCATTATCCCTCTTCTAAACAGATAGCAGGGCAGACACAGAGCTCACAGCCTGGTCAGCTTCCAAGAGCCCAGCCTCTCAACATATGAGCCCTGGGGGACATTCTACATCCACACCATACCTCTGCGCTTATTTTAACCAAGTCCATGTGAATGAAACTGAGAGGCAAATTAAATTCAGATAGTTATATATTTTTGATCCAAAATATCTAATCTGTATGCTGACATTAAGCAGATATTTTCATGGTGTAGAACAACCATATACTGTTTTCATTTTATGTCTTATAAAATATATTGGGCATAATAAGTTTCTAAACAGACATTAAGTATCTTCAAACTGCAGAAGTTTATATAGGAAAATACAATCAGTGGCACCATTAATTTTTCAAGTAATATATTCTGAATCCAACTGACTGCAAGACCTAAATAGTATTATCATAGAGAACAAAAAAGTATCACCTACAAGTACTTTTGTCCCTGAATAAAAGACACAGAATGAAACATATTCTGTTAATAAGAGTTGTTTTAGTATGAATTCTTTTGGATAAATTCTTATTGCTTATATGCATATGTGATGTACGAAACCAGCAGCCCACTATGAGCCATTATGTTTACTCATTAATTACCCAAAGCAGGTTATTAATCATAATTGCAAATCATTTGAACTGATGATTTTTTTTTATTTTAATATGACCATTTCACAGATAATTAGACTACAAAACCAATAAGGAGGGACTCTGTCTTGGATTATGTCCTGTACATAATGATGAATATACCAGTGGCACTCAGTCAACGTATGAGTAATGATAATACTGCAACCCATTTAATTTTTAAATACTTTATGTTCACTGAAAAATACTTATCACAGGATTTTACTATATGCAAGAGCATCTGCAACACAGGGTAGAAACGGAATGTTTTCAAAACAGTATGCCTAGAAACATTAGCCAGCTCTCAGGCCGCCAGTATTTGGGGATTTTTTTTTTGGCAGGCCCATATGACAGATCACACATTCTGACAAATCGAAAAAACTATTGCCCAGCAATAGAAGAAACTAACTTCATTCAAGATAAATGGTTACTTTAAAATTCATTAAGAGGGAAAAAAATTATGGGCAGAAATAGGTATAAAACTGAGGAAAAATTGCCCAATATAAGTGATGAGGTACAAGCCTCTACCACTTAGTAAGCAAGTACTGTACATAGACAGCATTTCCAACTTGTGAGTCTGAAAGACTACAAATTCTTATGTAATTAATTACAAATCACAGAACAAATCTTGACAATACTGAGAATGGCACTTGGACAAGTATTTCAAGCTGACTTATGCCATAGAACAAAAGTGACAAATACTCAGCAAAGGAAAACAAAAGGTCTTGGCTAAGAGCTCAGCTCACCATCTTGTACTTATCAAAGTCATCTGAAGAGGAATTATTCCAGGGCTCTTTTACTATTGTCTAAAAACTAAAAAATGCATGCAAACTGGCCCATGTCAGGGCTCAATAAATAGTTGCTGGCTCGATGTCTTAATTTTTTAAGAAAAGGGCCATAAATCCTCTAAAGTTGTAGCTATGTAAAGAAAAAGAAAATTAAGTTCTAAGAAATTAAGTTCATATAACAAATGACATAAGTAGGGCAAAAATTTAAGATAAAGACTAAACATTAGGGTTTCCACTAGCTATTAAGTCAATGATTGAAACTGTTCTGACAGAATAAAAATTACTACAAATATTTATTTGTTCTGAAACAGTGGATTTTACTAAATTATTTTTAATTTCTCTTCCTGTACTCACCACCTTCAAATTAAAATCATACACTGTCACCCCACTTGATTACCACATAAAATATATAGCATTCTCTATATCACATTCATCACTCTTATCCATTTGATCACATTTTCAGCTTCTTATAGAAGCAAATGTGTTTTACAGCTTTTACATTCCCTCAGAGTCTAATGAACTGTCAACATGTAAAAAAAACTTTTGAAAAAAAATGACTTACTTTATATGGGATACTGTGTGTGTGTGTGTGTGTGTGCGCGCGCGCGCGTATGTGCGTGTGCGTGTGTGTGTGTGTGTGTGTAAACTCTTATATCTGGTCCAAACAATGGAAATTGCTTTATTCAAACATTCTGGTTTAAGGGCTGGGAAGACAGATAGGTCAGGGAACCAAGTGCCTGTCTGGCAAAAAGCACAAGGACCCAGGTTTGATCCCTGGTACCATATGCTGTGCCAAGTCAGTCTCTACAGAAACCAGGTGTGCTGTCATGCGCCTATAATTCCAGCACTGGGGAGGTAAAGACAGGAAGATCACTACGATTCTGAGCTGCGTAGCAGGACCCTGCACCAAATAAATAAATCTTTAAAAGAAAACTGAAATTGTTGGTGGCTCAAAGGTAAGAGGTTTAAGAGTAAATTTAAAAACAAAAACACAAAAATAAATAATTTGATTTACAAGTATGATTAGCAGTTACAAAAAATGTGAAACAGCATATAATATTTGAAAAGGACAGCTATGCAATAAGGCAACGTATTTTTCCTTGAATTTTGGCTTATACATTCATCATTATCACCCTTCCTGAAATAAAGGACTCCAGGTAAAAGGAATTACTATATAATAGAATGTCAGGTAGGCCATTCTTTTTTGCTGGAGTTTGCTCTGCCAAACAGCTCAGATAGCTGGCTCAGGACCCAGGTCAGTTCACTTGAGCCCAGCTGGAGGGGCAGTTCCAAGGAGCTCTTGCTGGCCACACTGGGAAACAACTCCTAAGCACCTGGTCTGAACAAAGGAAGACTGCAGAGCTCCCAGATCCAGAAGAGTAAAATGAAGGCTGCCTGTCTCTGTTGTGACTCTACTGCTGCAGTAATGGGTGCCTGCAAGTGGCAGCACACACAACGTGCACACTATAGCAGCCTGAGAAAGAAATCTGACAAGAGGAAGAAGGAGTGCGGGGTGAGAGACTGGAAGGACAGCTACTGAGATGACTTACATCCCTTGGGACTTCCTTCTCTCCACAATCAATAACCAATCCATCAATATTTGTCCAGATTAGGAATTGGGAAAATATTTTAAATCATCTGTTTTATTTTCAGTCCCCAAAGAGTCTGACTGAGTGCAAATCCTTGCATCCAAAATTGTAACTTAGAGCACAATAAAGCACCTCCTGCTGAGCCCAGGCTCCTACTCTCTCTATACTCGGCAAAGAGGGTTCTTTATGCCCACAGGGACAGTGACATCTCACGCCCTAGGGATTTGTTCTAGGCAACACCTTGACTGTGTGCAAACTCCCAATTCATTAGCATCTGTACTCCACGTAGAAAGAAGTCAAATTCAGTAATAAGTATTCACAATATACACATTAACATATGCATGAGGTCTGTAGATATGTACATATGTTACATACATGCCATTGCTCTGCTCATACCAAAATCATGCCTGCTTAATTATCTGTGCTTCTCTACTTCAGGCATCCCCCTCCCAACACTACTAGGAGTTAGAAGTACACTGGTCACCCCTTCTGGTGATCAGAAGGCACATAGAAGCCCACACAATGAATAAATACATTCAATTTGCCAAACTGAACAAATATATTCAATTTGCCAAAGAGATAAATGATACATATATATCAAGCACTGTGTTAACAAATTTCCACTCCAGATAAATACAATGACACCTAAAATAATGAGACTCTGTACTGAGGGCCCTAACAGTTGTTTTAAAAGTTTTGGAAATACAGAAAAAGAAGCAAGTAAGACAGCTTTGATATTTACCCACACATCAACCTGTTTAGAGAGTTTGTGCCGCTTAATAATTTTGCAACAAACACGCAGCTAACCAGAGACTGCATTTTTCTAAAGTGAAGGAAATTTAGGCAATAAAAATGACTCCTTTTGCTAGTACAAGACTCACAAAATGCTGTATTCTCTGGCAGCCACTGTCATTATTAGTACCATTGTGAAGATTATGGAAAAAAAATTTATGAAGATTGGAACCAGACTAATCCTAACCCACTTACAAAATCCCCTCATTGAAGCTGGAGGCAGCTGCGGGGTATATGGGATGGAGGAACCTACGACCTTGAAAATGCAGGCAACCCTCCAACCCCTGATGGAGGCACAAAGAGGTATATGGGATGACTAGCCCACAATAAAAGAGATTTTTACATTCTGGTTTGGACACTATGCCTAAAAGATCTCTTGAAACATTCTATAAATTTCAGTATCAAACTTTTGTGCCTATCTATAGGTATTAAGAAATAGTTTATGCCCTAAAGGCTCAATTAGAATTAAAAAAAAAGATTCAATGCAGCAAACTGACCAAGTCCATCATCTGACTTCATCACAGCAAAAGGAAGCATTTCACTGGCATATGGAGAGATAAAAGTATAGTTCTCATGGCTGGAAGACACAAAATCCCCATTTTAATTTATTTCATTTTTATGGCGAAGGGGGCAATATAATAGAAAGAAATGCCCAATTGCCATGGGAGAAGCCACAGATTTCCTAGTTTTCTGTTTTTTAAAAAGAAATGTCTGAGTTTTAAAAAAATCAGACAATACCATAGTTGAGAAGTCTGTTTCTCAATAGTAATCTTTTCATTCCTTTTTTTTCTTCCTTTGTGTGTGCTTGTTTGGAAATGTGCCAGCATGTAATGCACATTTGAACCTACGACCTTGAAAATGCAGGCAACCCTCCAACCCCTGAGCAGCATTCCCACCCGAAGCTCTGAATTTTCAAAACCTGACCATAAGGACCAAAGCACGGGATACACAATTTAGAAGTCATTTCAAGGACAGTGTGCCTTCCTGTCAAAGTTAAAACTCTGAATATGCTCTTGGCTTGCAATAACATGGTTCTTAGTCATCCCATCCTTTGAATCTTTGCCTAATATAAGCTTTGATTTGGACACACCACTCCCATGATGTTTATAAAGAATGTCCCACTATTAACCTCTAACTCAATTAGTCACCAAACTGGCAGCATACATTGCTATTGAGAAGCCAACTGCTTATGAAGGAAGTTCTTAAAAAATCAGAACAAAGCGAGCTGTACTATGATGATTTTATTTAGTTTTAAAAGAAGCATGGGGGGTGGGGGGAGTGACGCATACTTGTAATCCAGCATTCAGGAGGCTGAATGAAGCAGGTAGACCAATATGAAGTTTGAGCCCAGCATGGACGATATAACAAGTTCAAGTCCAGCCTGAGATACTAGTGAGACACATCCCCACTTTCCCAAAAAGGTAATATTTCAGAAAATCAATAGTATGAACTCACAGTAGAAGCAAATAATCAAGTCCTACTGGGTACAAACACCATGCCAGGCGGCAGGGTCTATTTTAAATAAACATATATTTCAAATTAAAAGAACAATCCATGCTGTCCTTGTGCCACCTCTTCCCTTCAGTATCCCGCTTGCACCTCTGTTCACAGAGTGAAGAATTCCATCCTTCCAGTTAAGCAGGTCGCTCACCTTGAATGTACTCCTTAAAAAATTTCTCTCTGCATCAAACTGATCAATGAATTTTTTTTTTCTTTTTCTTTTTTAGTACAAAGAATAAAACTCAAGGTCTCACACTTGCCAGGCAGGTGCTGTGGTACTGACCTACATCCTCTGATCTGATGAACAATTCTTCCTTAATGGCTCTATTTCAAAATGTTTGCAGAGTAAGCCTTCGCCTCACACTGTCTCATCATCACCTTGGTTGAAGCCATCTCACTTCT